>JACCIB010000040.1:600000-815000 GCA_018906965.1 Philotrypesis tridentata | reverse complement strand
TATTACTGCCAAAAAGAGAAAAAATTTAGAGTATTTGGTAGAACTCCAATTAAAAAAAATATTAGTTTCCAAAAAAAAAGAAAAAAAACAAATTTGTCAAATTTCGAAAGAACTTGAAAATTTTGAAGCGCGACTCGCGCGAGATGGAATGGGGATGAGAAGAAAAAGAAGTACATATATACAGCCCCGCGAATAATTTTCACAAGTTTTATAATATAAAGAGAGGGCGTACAGTCGAGAGAGTCTGCTGAATCACAAGTCTCTCTAAGCCGATTTTCTAACCGCGGAAGGATTTTTCCCGGGAAGAGAGATAGAGAGAGTGAGGGCGAAGCGCGCCACGGCTCAATGTGACGCGCGCGGGGATCCCCGGGAAATTTCTCCTCCGCATATATGCACACACTACGCTCGGAATGAATTCTTATTCTCGAAAATTAAGTCGGCGGAAAGTAGATCAAGAGCGGAGCGGAATAATTCAGATCCCGTTGGGACAACTCCGAGAAATTGTTATTTTTACCTATACACATACATATGCATACGGGCACAATCAGCGGCTCTCTGCAGAGCGCTATTGCAGCAGAGCAAAACTTTCCAGAAGCTAAATCAATCGATCCGCGCGCATAAAGCATACACGGACCGCCGGAGAGAAGACAAATGCACGCCTGCATTAATTCGGACGATTTCTTTTTATGAGCTTCGATTTTCCCTTGTACGACTCGCACACAAGTGCGCCCACACACACAGACATACACACGCACACACCCGCGCACCCCTGACACGATTCTCAAGCGTTCAATCATGCGACCTGACAATCCGCCACTTTCTTCCCCAAAAGAAGAGAAGAAGAAGAAGAAGAAGAAGAAGAAGAAGAAGAAGAATAAGAGGAAGACGAGGAGTCCGGAAGAGAATGACAAACAAAAGGGAATGACGACCCTCGTCGAATATTACCTTTCCTTTCATTCTATGTTTGGTGAACTTTATATGTGTGTGTATAAATGTACGTCTGCGCCTGCGTCTGCATATGTGTATGTGCACGCGGGTACGTGTTGACCCAAGGGGTGTCCGACCCCTTGCATCCGACAATTGAAATCTTATTTGGCTCGCGCGAGTGTAATCAAAGTTTAAGCGAATTCCTCCAATACACACGCACATATATCCCTGCGTGATTCTGCGTACTAGAGAATACACCCTACGTATATATCTATAGCTCGTTCGTGGGGGGATCCGCCGAGCTTATTGAAAGAAACTCGTAAAGATAAATTTGACTCTCTCTGTCTCTGTCTCTCTCTCTCTCTCTCTCTCTCTTCGCACGCGCGCATGCGAGTGCATAAATTAATTCTCCGAGGAAAATTCGAGCTTTTTCCCTCCCTGCATTATCCAAACATCGCTCTATTTACACAGCAGACGTAAACGCCTGGAAAAATCCGTATATAAGTGTGTACAAGCGAGAGAGAGAGAGAGAGAGCGAGAGAGAGAGAGAAGTACGTCCGCCAGCTCGACTACTGGCTTCCTGAGAGAGAGAGAGAGAGAGAGGGAGAGAGTTTTCGCAGAGCTGACGGAGGAGGAGTAGGAGGAGGACGACTATCGACCGGCGCATTGCTCCCGCCGTTCTTCGCAGCCCCACCAGAGCGACCCTTTCTAACAACCTCGACGCCGCAGCGCGGCGTGTACATATATGTGTACACGTATATATATATAGATGGATATAGACGCGTGTGCGAGTGTGTCGGAGGAATTCGGAATTTTTTCACGTACATACGGAGATGGCGTGTTGAAAGTCGTTGTGAAAACAATTCTGTGGATCGAGGCGCGCAGCATACGCCTGTAATTTTCCATCTCTCTCGCTTGCTCGCTCGCTCGCCTTCTAGCTTCCGTATAGCCGGGAAAATAGGCCGATCAATCCCCCATAAGATTCCACTCTGTACAGTGTGTGCGCTACAGAGTGTGCCTAGAAGTAACGATCGGAAGTAACCCCCTCTCGAGAATTCCCTCTTTCTGTCTCTCTCTCTCTCTCTCTTCTCGTTCTCCCTGCGGAGGAAATTCATCTTTAGGGGGCAGCTTTGCCCTCCTCCCCCGGCACACACCCCCCTTTTTCTTTGCGCGAGCTTTTCTTAGTCGCCACGTATACGTGTTTACAGGGGTTTTTTTTTCTCTGGCGCGTTTTATGTGTGCGTAGAGAGAAAGAGAGTTTACTCGAGTGGTTGGAATTTCGAGGGTATGTTGGACGACGTGATTTTTTTCCCTGCAATATTAAAGCAAATGTTGCCTGCGTGAAAAATAGAACAGTACCTTTGCGTCAAGGTGGAGCTCTACCCCAAAATAACATTTTCTTTTTAATGTTTCAGCTTTACAAAACTTCGTAGATTACACTCTAACTTCAAAATAGTTTTTGGTAAATTTTGGAGTCCGCGCTATTGTAAAAGTTATGAGTAAATTGCGTGGAGTTTCAATTTGTGTACTTGATGGGATAAATTGATAAAAATAATACAAGATAGTGAGTTTTATTTTGCCAAAGTCATTTAATTGAAAACATGAAAAATTACGATGTACCCAAGCGCCTGTAACCGCAATCAATGTATAGCTATGTGCGACGACTTTCTTAGGAACAGAAAAAAAAATTGCTGTAAAAATAAAAAAAACTTGCATCACAATAAATTTGCGTCAATGCATGTATTTATAGTCAATGATTATAAAATAACCTCGGCGTGTTTCAATTTTATTGAAAACATCTTATTTATATTCGCTGATTTACGCATAAAATTAAAAGAATAATAAAATATTTATTTGTACTTGACAGGACTGAAAAGCCCTTTTTACGTTTATAAAGAGATCGCATAAAAAAAATTGCAAAATAAATGGGCAAACGAAAACGAAAATTCACAACGCAACAAAAACAGCCAACAAAAGCCTTATAAATAGTTTCCCAATGTATCTTACTTTTACAAAGCAGCGCAGTAAACAATAGAGTTATTATAATTTTTTTTTCCTTTTTCAACATGTCAACCATTCGAGTTGCAAAAGCAATCACACTGCCCCAGTACTTTTGCTATCGGGATTCATCTCTATGAGTTTCCGAAATCGAGGGGGACACAAAAGGCGGCGGGGGGGGGAGGGCAGAGAGGAGAGGTGCTAACGCAGTAGTAAAGCTCGGGCTCAGGACAGACACGCGGCGCAGAGAGAGAGAGTAGCTGACTACTGCGCTTCGTGTCATCCCTCTATATGTATGTGTGTCAGGATGACACAAGTTTTGTAGGTTACCGGTTAATGAAGTTACGCGAACTAAACTCACGGAATCACTCAGACGTTTGCACAATAGCGCACAGAGGCTCCTATCGATTTATCATCGTCGCTCCAACTTCTATCTCGCTCTCGCCAACTGCCTCTCCCTCTCCCCCCTCGCTCTTTCTCTCTCACCCCCCCCCCCGCGCCCCGTATAAATACGGCGAGAAAAGGTTAAAGTTGTATAATACTACCTTTACACACGCATACAACTACGTTATCTCGTTATTTATGCATATATCTAGAACAGACAGAAGAATATTCGCAAATTGGAAGGGAACGACACGCCTTTATGTGTATGTATGTGTGTATGGAAGCGAGTCGAGAGTTGCTACATACGAAGGTGTAGCAGAACACATACACACACTCACACGTCTATATAGGGGCTCTTGGGCTTGTCGGGGGGATAATAACGATTCGACCCATAAAATTGCCCATTATGCCTACATTAGTTCAAACAAGAGAGAGGCGCCTCGTCCCTCGGGCGCCAGTAGAGCCGAGTAACGATTTTCATCCGCTAGACGGTACATCCGCTTTAACGCGCACCTCTCCCTCCACCCTTATATACATATATAGTACTCTCTGAGTATGGGGAGCCGCACAGGTGACACACAACACCCCCCCCCCCCCATCGCAACACAATCGCACATATATATCGAAACGATAATAATTTACACGTGTATCGATCGAGCGTTACACACGAGAATCGCGATTTATTATTCGGTGAAAACTCCCCGCGGCGTCGACTCTACTTTTTTTTCGCTCGAGAGGGGCGCGGCTCTCTCACTGTGTATTACACACGCACAATCGGACGCGACGTGTACACGCGGCTCTAACATTATTGATTTCGAGATTTTCTCGCGTTCGACGCGACGAAAATATACGCGCGCAGCGGAGCGCGGCCTAATACAGCGCGATATTGTCCCTCACGCGCGTGTATTACGCGGAAAACAAAGCGCGCGCGAGAGGAAAATGAATTTTCGATCCTCGGGCAAACATCGGTCGACGAACGCGCGCGCGCGCGTGCGCCCGTTTCCTCTGCCGCCACGTCTCGTCGTTAAAAGTCTTCGCTATAGAGACGCGGAGTCGTAGTCGTCGTCGCCGCTGTTAAATCGACTCGAAGCTCCGGCTGTGTATAGCTGTCGCGGAGGGCGGGGGGCGAGGAAGAGGGAGATGGAGATGGAAAATGAACCGTCGGCGCGACGACGCTAAGAATCTCATTCGTGCGAAATCGCCGCGGGTTGCGCGGAGCCTTGGCCGCCGGCCAGATTCTCACCGCGAATCCAAACAAGCAGCTCTCGGCCCGCGCGGATGAAAATTGATTTTCGTGAACGAAGCGACTTCTTATTCCGGCGCTCGATATCTCGGTGGATTTTTGCCGTTGCTTTTTTTTCTTTTCGCGGTTTTTATTTATTCATTCTGCGGGTGGGCTTGTCGCTTTTGTTTATCGAGAAGTATATCCACTGTCCCTGTGTGCGTGTGCGAAAATTTTTTCTCTTTTCTGCGGAGAGAAAATCGATGGCGCGCAGGGTGAGCGGAGTATTTTCAGAAGTTCTGGGTAGACTGATAGTATACTAAAGTTTGTAAAGTGTGTGTCCGGAATATACTAGGGGTTTCCTAAGGGGAATTTCGTGTAATAAAAATGTTGTACGTATTAACGTTAAGGAACAGTACCGTCGAAAAATGATTGTAATGTTAGATACAGGGTATAACAGAGTTAAAATTTGGCCAGCTCGCCAAAGCGTATAACAAAATTTACAAGTTTTAAAATTTCATCAAGCGCACCTTTTATCTTTCGCTATATTAATTTTGTCTGAAAACTATGGCGTTATAAAATTCGCACGAAATTGACATGTAACTAGTTAAAAACTTGAAGAATAGTTTTTAATCTGTTGTACGTGAAAATTTTTAGTTTGCGCGGACGTTGTAGTGGTACAAGATAATTTGAAATTACTACATAAGAGATTAAATTTAAAACAATAACGATATTTACAATATTGAATTTCAAATAACCAGTAAATTAACGAAGTATATATATCGATCGTCACATTAACTCAACTCAAACACTCTTGCAATTTAACATTATAAAATCAGCGAGTATCCCAATACACGCAGCAATGTATTCGCAATGCCGAATTATAAAACTCGTTCGCAAGAGCTTTCCGCTAAAAATAAAGCTCTCCCACGCACAATATCATTTCCTTCTCCGAGCACACACAACAACGTAATTATCGGCGCTACCGTGAAAATTGAAATTCAAAGGGAGCATCGCTCTCTCTCTCTCTCTCTCTCTCTCTCTCTCTCTCTCTCTCTCGTGCGCGCGCGCGTGTGTGTACAGTGCATCCGAATATCAAGAAAAAGCTCTCGCGCGCGAAAAACGGCAGTGTGCTCTCGTCTCGCGCACTTTGTTTTCACCCGCGGCATTGTCGCGCGCCCGCCTCAAAGAAGAGCTGCGCCGTCTTTTAAACCTCATATAACATCGGGAGTCGCTCTCTCCGCTTTGCGCTTTTCGCCCGATGTCTTTCCGCGCGCGCGCGCGCGTGTTACGCGAGGCGGAGCGCGATTGCGAGATTCAGAAAAAAAAAATATTTTTTTCTCCGTTTCTCGATCAACCCTCCTCCCCCCTCCCCCTTTCTCTCTCGCTCGGGGATCTGGTGAAAAAGAATACTCGTATAAACTCAATGAGGCGCTTGCCTCGCGCGTGCACACATATAAATAAATTGAATTTTTTTGCGCGCGCACACTCTATTTTCTAAAAATGACACGCGAAAAAAGACTGACGACGACGACGACGACGACGACGACGCTGATGCAAGGTAACGAAGAATGAAAAAGGTGACGTATTTAGGTCAGAGACTGCGGGGGTATATACCGAGAGAGAGAGAGAGAGAGAGAGAGAGAGAGAGAGAGTTCTCTACTGCTGCAGTATATACGCACCTGCTGCGCGCGGCTGTTCTCCATAATATTAGGTTACAAACCCCGTCTCACACACACACACATTCTCTCTCTCTCTCTCGCTGACATATAGATAGGTACACTAACTTGCGCGTATACATATATATATATATATGTATATCAATTGTCGCGCACGCGCCGAGTCGTTACATCTTTTATGGCTGTCGCTATCGCGCTGATTGTCGCTCGGAGCTTTTTGACTCCCCTCTACATGTACATACGTACACATATGCATGACTGTGTATAACGCGTGTATTAAACACCTGCAACGATATAATCGCGCTCGCGATAGCGATGAATCATGTATGGAAGAAACGATAGTTTTGAAAATAACAATCTGAGCCACGGCTCTGCGCGAATTCCGTGTCCCTTTCGCGGCGCATCGACTTTATTGCCTTAGCCTGGATGCATATAAGTGCGGTTAATTCTCCCCCTCGCCCCTCGCACCCTCCTCCCGCGAGGGAGGGAATATTTATGCGCGTCGATTGCGCCTCGCTCCCTCGCTCGTACACTCTATATATACGTGTACATGCATACCAGATACGTAGGTACGTGAATAGGCGATGATGCAGGCGCCCTTTCAATCCTGCACGCGCATGAATGCCATGCAGGCGCGCTACGTGGGCATAATTCAGTGCTTTTTCGGATTTTCCGAGCGACGAGAGAACTGCAGCGCGTTTCGCCTACGCGCTGTACAGTTCTACACGCACGTGCTTCTCGAGGATGGCCCTTTCTTTTCGCACCTTTTGCAGGAGAGGGCAGAGAGAGGAGGGGAGATTTTTTTTTAAAATACATCTGATGGTTGCTATATGCTGCAATGTTTATACAAGCTTCTTTGTTTTTACGTTTCGAGGTGGAATGTATGGTCAGGTGTCGTTTGAAGTCCTATTAGGCGAGTAGTTACGGAATTTACTTCCCGAGAGCATAAAATACTTATCTCTAGTCTTAGTGGTTTTAAACGAGCTAGCCTCGAGCACCTTTTAAATCTTGACTGGCATCGCTGCACGAATTGGCTGTGATATCAACCTTAAATTTTTTTCTTAATTGCTACTGTGGTTCGTATATCTTTTCACTGCGTACTCACAGAGAAACGTGTTTTTATTTTTTGAAAATTCCTCGTCGAACTTTGTAAAATTGTTTGAAGAAGTTCAGAAATTCGCAGGTATTCACTTACTTTTTTGAGAGGAACTCTTCTAATTAAAAAAATGTATTTTCGTGATAATGATTTAATTTTGGAATTTAATCTGTTTAACTTTGCTCCTTGCACGAATTTCCGTACGGGATGTAATGTACATAAAAATAAACTTAATCTATAATCGACCTATTATTATGAGGCTGACTTATTTGTAGACCGTCACACACATATTGACATTTATATTGACACGCGTTTGATAGTGTTTACCTGAACATTATGCATCCCCGCGTCTGAACAATCATGATAAATTGAACAAAGTATCATGTGTAACTGTAATTACATGACTCAATAATTGTGAAACGTTCGATTCATCGTCATTTATTATAAATAATACTGATAATTAATAATACTATTAAAAATGATTAATGATACTGTTTTATCTAAGAAAAACTCTGTTAAAATTTTCCTCGACTGTTTGACATCTGTATAGACATTCAGCGCGTCCTATTAGACGTATAATGCGCTCGACGGTCTCTCGCTTCTAGCTCATATTTATTGCTGTAATAGCATCACGTCGCGCATTAAAATTCACTTGACAAATGCTAATGGCCCGTGAGAGAGTCCACCGAGCGAAAATGAATTGTCGACTCGAGCGATTAAGCTTAGTCCCCGGACGGCACACACCTTTGTCTCGGAAAAAATCATATATATTATATGTATATAAAACATGCAATGTGCTTCACACTTCTGGCATAATTAAAGGCAAACGTACTGCTGCGCAGTATAACGAGCGCGTATATTTACATCCCTCCGACGTCTCGTCTGAAAATATTTCCGCGAACGAGATTTCTCTCTCTCTCTCTCTCTCTCTCTCTCTCTCTCTCGCGCGCGCGCGCGCTTTTTCCGCTACATACACGCGCGAGAAGAGGATTTAACTCGTTCGCGAGAGAGACTTTTTGCCGGGCGAAATAGGAGAAGTAGTTTACACGGATAAATGTGTATATATGTGTATATGTCTATATAGACGTGATTCGGCAGTCGCTGCGAATTTATCTGAGCGGAAAAGCTCTCTGCGCTTCCGGTCAGTGCGATAACATAATGCGCGCCTGGCCGTATAATCGGGCGAGGATATGACGCTTTTCAGGAGAGTTTATAACCCTATGGATCCGAAAATCAATCGCGTTAGTCAGAGTTGGCTGGTTGTGTGTACACTTGATCGTGTGCGAAAGTTGCTGTCTTACGCGAGAATGTGTGTGTATGCAGTGAGTGTGAGGCAGAAAGAGACAGAGAGCTACCGAGTGTAGTTGGAGCATGTGCTGGAAAATTGAAAATTTTCCTTTTTGTTCGTCGCTCTCTCGATATGCGATGGGAGGATATAGAGCGCAGTCAGTAATTGGATTTTGAAAATTTAGCGCGCGGCATCTGATGTACGAGGAGATTTGAATTTCAATATGGGTTGGTTTTTCTAATGGAGGAGTTCTATTGATTTTTCGTTGGATAAGCAACTTTTTTTAATCGATATTGAGGGGGTTAAAAATGATGGTTTCTTATTAGAATTCTGATTAGTGCACTACTAAATGACCATAAAATTCAGCGATTATATTTTGTATTTTGAGGTTAGAATCGTTCCATAGGTTTCTGAACAAATAATACGTAATAACTACAATATTTCTTTTTAGGTTGTGTCCAAACGAAATGCGCAGTAAATAACAGCAGTAACTCGGCTCTTAGAGAGGTTATGTCGAATAACAGACACGCCATCTACAAACTCGTAATAGAAACACTGCCCATAAGACACTGGCCATTTATTTTATGAAATACAGCTTATAGTATTTAATGTGAATAGCTCAGAATTGACGAAAAATTTTCTTTGAAGATTAAGTTAAATCCCAAAAAATTTGAATAGTTCTCGAGGAGCTTGAATAGTTTATCCCAATCTAGCAGTTAATCAGGACTACACATGATACGTGTCTAAGAGGCTTTTCTCAAAAAGCCGATTTTCTTCCCTCACATCCACACGCACATGTGTACAGGAATAGACACACACTGGCAGACACATATATAAAATCGGAAATTGGCCCGTGTCTGAGAGCAGAGTAGGAAGATTTACTCCTCCGTCCTTGAAATTCACTTTCCGGTGGCCACGAGCATCATAATAAGAGGATTCCACGTGGCTATATTTTAGGCGCACGTATAACGGCCTCCGTAATGTCGTAAAACGTATATATAATATACGATCCGCAACAGAGCACCGTCTGCGGCCTTTCACAACCAAGACTATCAATTTCGCGTCTCTGAGGGCCTTTGCCTCTCCCCTCTCTCTCTCTCTCTCTCTCTCTCTCTCTCTCTCTCTCTCTCTCTCTCGCTCTCTTTCTCTTCCTCTCTCTCTACACATTCGCAGTAGGTACGACGCGACTCGACTCTCGTTAAAAACAAATTCGTGAGAGAGAACTGCACAGCTGTTACTACTGCTTCCGTACATAGAACTTCTCCTGAGCTTGCGATTCATGCGCACTTCTAGGACGCCGTAGTTTGTTTACTGTGAATTAGCGACATCAAACGCGCCAAGCACGTGCTTTTTGTTCTCGCGATCTTTTCAATTTTTATTTTTCGTGTTAGAAATGAATCGCGAACAATGTACTTGCGGGTATTGTGTGCTAATAGATGCTATTACTTATATACATGAGGAACGAACGAATTGATTTTCAATGCCTCTACAATTAAAAGCAGAATTTTTTAAAGGCAAGTAAAACATAGTCCAAAGGTCATTTATAGGTTACTTCCGTATCGATCCCGTGTGTACACCCGCGTATGCACCGATCAACGTAAAATACATCCGATAATTCTATAAACAATACCAGAATTTTTTTCTAGTCTCACAACGCAACGGCAATAGGTGCTATCTAAATTTACACAATTTTTACAAAAAATCAATAAATAATAATCGTAAGAAATTAAGCAATTCACCTGTACCTCATCACGTAAAAGCCTGCACCCTTTCAATTTTTTAATACGATGCTCCAACCTGAATAAATAAAGCCCTCAGCGTAGCTCGATCGCTTTTTGAAGATAGGCCACATTTGCAATTACTCCGACGCGACCGCGCGCGCGCGCGGCGACGTTGAGCATGAGCGGGAGAAAAAAAAAATGTAGGAGCGAGGATCGATCAAGCGCCGTAAAAGTCCGACGGTCTGTACGTGCATCTCTCGCGATGCGTGTGTGTGTGTGTGTGTGTACATACATGTGTGTGTGGCGATTCCCAGCCGTCTGCGCAGTGGGTCGTTAAACGTAAAAGCCGGCAATAAAAGAGGAGAGACAGAGAAGAGGAGAGAGGGGGGGCGAGAGGCGGAATAAATAAGGACAAAAAGTCCCGGCGTCTAAACGGCTCCGGCAAAAATCAGTCACGCCGACGAGGACTTTTCTTTCTCTTCTCGTAAATATCGCGCGCAGAGCTTTACGGTCTTTTTCTTTTTCCCTCTCCCCCCCCCCCCTCTCTCTCAGCAGACTTTGTGTATATAATACATGCGTACCCATATATATACGTATATACAACCGGAAACTCGCCTGTCTCGGCAGATGATATTCATTGGCGAGACATCGACGACTGTCTATATATATACGTCGAATCGAATTCGAAAATCCAAACTAAAGAGAGGGAGCTGTGCGCAGGGAGTGTTCGATCCCGTTAAAAATTCATCGGACCACTTTCACGGCCTTGAGAAGTAGGTCGGATACGGCTACTGCTGCTGCTGCTACTGCTGCTCTTCCTCTGTATACATTATGCAGCCTCGTGTATGTGTAGGTACACCCCATGAATTACGTACCGCAGAGAAAGAGAGAGAGAGAGAGAAAGATAAACTCAAGAGGATGTAGCCTTGACTCTTATTCCCCTGCAGCCAGTTTTTCTGGCTGAGAATAAAAAATGTTTCGAACGCGGGCGGCTGAAATTATGCAAATTTATGAGCTTTTTACAGTTTCAATTCGCAGTTTCCCTGTTGATAATTTAATGGATGAAAACGCGGAATATTGGACGTTACTGCGTACCCGGGTAACTTCCCTTATATATATACACACGGAATTAAGCCTCGTGAACATCAGCGCGGGCGCTTGCTTTATTATATCTGATGACCATTAGCGATATAGTACACGGATATAATGACATTAAAAATAGGTCACGCTGCAGCTTATCTATTTGGGTAAATTATATTATCAGCTGTTTATTTGTGATCTCGATGAATAATATTAAGCCCCACGTCGCATAATTCGTCAAATAATTCATAATATAATATGGTTATGCAGTAATATTGCTTATTATGTTAATCGTAAATTAAATGATGTTCCGAAATATGTAAAGAAGCGTCCTCTCGTTTAAACGAATCGTCGGTGTGTGAGCGGAGTTATACGCCGCCATCCAAAGAAAATTCAACAATTTTCCACGCTTTCAACCTTCCTTTCAAAATTACCCGTAATTTTTTTTTCAATCGGATCTACAGATCGGCTGCTAATTTAGGAAGACTCCGCATTACAGGGGAGGATTTTCGATTCCAGCCACGTACACATAGAGAGAAAGAAATGCGGGCGTGTGTGCGTGTGTGCATGTGCGTGTGTGTTGCGTGCGTGTGTGTGTGTTGTCTTATGACGTGTGATTTTTAGCTTTGACCGATTGAGAGAAGACAGACGTGTGCGGGCGTAGCTCTTTTTATATATTCCCAAGCGATCGTAGCGATGGGAAACGCGAGAGGTGCGCTATATCGAATTACTAAGAATCCGACGATCGCCTATCGCCGAAGCTGCCCGAAAATCTCTCCCGTTTCACAGAAGCTATTGGAATTTCTCGAAGAAAAAAAGGAGAGAAGAAAAAAAGCCGCCTTCGAACCTTCGTTATTTCCGCTGACGTAAACCGACTATGTACTGCCACTTTCTCGTCGTTTACGTAACGCGAACGCCACGCCAAATTCGAGCTTTTCTCATCTCTCAGCTTTTTACACGCTCATCCTTTTTTATTCTCATCATCTTGGAGACGAGGCGCGCTCTCGCGACAGTTTTATTCTCGCGATCAGAGAGACGATATCGCCTACGGCGAGAGAGTATTTCGCGGAACCGCCGCGTGTGCATAGTAGATAATGTCCGTGACAAGCGAGACATCGGCGACGATTTACATAACCGGCGCATCGTTCCGAACAATGGACTGGAAGGGAAAAAAAATTCGCTCCGCATTGAATGCTGTGTGTGCCTTCGACCGCGAGAGAGACAGAATGAGAGAGAGAGAGAGAGAAAAAAAGAAACGACGCCTGCACGCGAGAGAACAGCTGTGCAGCTATGCGTCTCGGGAAAATCGATTCTCGCGTGTATAGACGCAGCGGCAAGCAGAGCCAGTGGCTGGTAAATTCGCTGCATTCACGGGAAATATGACAATTTGCTTCGTTACGCGATACATGGAAATGCGGTTATCTCGCGCTGAGGACGCCCTGGATTGGATTTATAGAATGTTCTGGCTCGAATCAGACTTGCGGTTGTCTTGTTTGGAAGACAGCTGGATACTGTACTACATTGGATGCTGAGGACTTTTTTTTCGGTCGAATGAAACTACGCGGAATTGCGGCTAATGGACGAGTCTCGTTGTATATAGTTGACGATCGTCGAGGCTGAATTGTGAGATTGTTGCTGTGTGCATTTTATATTGTGAGTGGAATAGAAATCATGTCGCTGTATATTATGATGTTTCATTGAAAAATAATGTGTTTTGTATGTCTAGGACGAGAAGGAGGTATTTTGAGAATGTTTGAAAATAATTTTTTAGAAAAGCGCTGACCTTCAAATTTTGCAATATTGCAGTTGTGTATTACAAGTTACATTATAGTCTATAATTCGATAGTTTTAATTTATTAGCTAAAAGATTACACTTTCTATATGTGTATCCCATCAAATGTAAAGTAACTGCATAGCTAAAAAAAGATATTGAAACTGCATTGCAAGTATCTATATAATTACAATCGTGTATATGTCCAGTAGTTAACAGTATAATATTTCTTTTAAAAATAAATTGATTCTTGTCTTCAACCAGATGTAAAAAATGATTTTGTTGAAGATTTCACCAATATACAGTCCACGTTTCTTTACAATAATTCACAAAAAAATACCCAACTGAATTTTCAACTTTCGGATAGCATACCACCCCTCGCATTATCAATATTAAAGCTGGAGAAAGAAATCCAAAAAAGCAACGTAACTCCATAAATAATAAAACCTGACACTGATGAAGAGAAAGCGAGCGCGTGTCCCTTTTTTTTCATCGACATGTAAGAGCAACCCACACACCACCCACCCTCGAAAACATAACCCTCGGAAATACAGTTTCGTTAAAAATTACACGTGGCCACACACATACACACACAAGGGGCCGACTCAGTCACGCGCGAATTATTCCTTCCTCGCTGACGATTAATCAAAATTATTAACCGTTTACATGCATATCCCCGACGCTCTATACTTATATATACAGAACGCGAGAAAAAAAGTTCACTTCCATTAATTCTTCTCTTTTCTAAAAATAAACAGAAAAGGGAGGGACTCGCCATCTCCATTATGCGAATGTAGGCGATTCTTCGCTGGCGAAAAAATATCCTCTTCACTTTCAAGCGCAGATAAGACAACGGGTCTATATATATATATATATATGTGTGTGTATATATGCACCGTTATACAGGCCCGAAAGTGCAACATTGTCGCGAGCCAAGTTCGATCAGAGCACTTGGCCGAATTTCCCGACGTCGAACACAGCACACCTCGACATTATTTAAAGACGGCATGTCTTCGTCAGCTTATTGTCGACGGCTTTTGTCCAAGGTCTCGGATTCTGCAGTATAGGGGAAATTTTCTCGTCCGGCCAATTATGTACGAGCCTCTTACTCTTCTCCTCCCCCCCTCCTCCTGATCATTACACAAAGCTCTGCTTTCAAGTTGTGCCTCTGTCTCTCTCGACTACGGGGGTAATTAGAAAGCCGAGTCCTAACGAGTTGTGTCTAGGACTGCGAGAGGATTTCGAGACACGTTCCCGCGTCTTTTTTCGCGCGTGTAACTCGTTACCGGTGTTTTCCTTTGTTTAATAACTGGTTTGGAGAATGCATTCTTGGGGGGAACGGGAGTTTTAGTTGTACTCGACTGTTTTCGAGTTGCGTGCTACGCATCGAGATAAGAGTCCAGTCCTTGCTTTTGTTCAGTCAAGCTAATAATGCAACAAAGTTTTCGAGGCTGCACAGAATTAAATTTTTGTTTTATCATCAGCGCAGTCAGAACCGCCGAGGCTTTAATCTAGACTGCTCGCGCGTATGCGGAACAAACGAAAAATAGACAAATAACGAGAAGGCGCAACTTTTCTATATACCCCGAAAATTCTCTAACGACGGCTTTGGAATAACGAGTTCGCTTTCTGTGTTGCAGGGGTGCCTTCTCGGTGGTCCGGCGATGCGTGCAGAAGAGCACGAACCTCGAGTTCGCTGCAAAAATCATCAACACCAAAAAACTCTCCTCCAGAGGTAAGTCTCCAACTGTATGTCTGCTTATTGCACAAAATAGTACATGCAAATACACCTATATATTGTATACATAGCGTTACACAGTGCGGTAGCACCGCGTCCTCCACGAGAGAGAGAGAGAGAGAGAGAGAGAGAGAGAGAGAGAGACTTATATATCGGGATCGAGTCGAGGGTCTATTCAGCTTGAGGTAGCCGTGTGTTGGTCTCGAAAAAAAAGAAGAAACCTCGACGAGTAGCTCTCCGAATGCTGCAGCAGCAGTCGAGCCGGGTAATTGCGTAGCGAAAAAAAATTCTAGATATTTTTTCTCTCTACCTCGAATATGTAGACCGTTATGTAAATTGACGATGCGCCGGTTGCAGTGTACAGTTGGAATAAATTACTCCGATATCGCTGTACGCCCGATAACTGCGCGCTTCTTTTTCCTTCCACGCGCGTACTACACTGCGCAGTGCACGTCTATTACATGTACGAAAAAAACATTTGCAATGAAAAAAAAAAGAAAAGATTCGACTTCCGCCCCCGCCGAGCCAACTCAATCACGAAATCGTCGAATCTCATCAAAGCGATGCTGAGTCCGGAATTAAACAACGAGGCGTAAAAGCTCTGCTCTCTAAAAACGACGTCGTTGACAATCTGCCAAGATCTTCTGCTCTATATCCAGTCGAGCGCGCATTTCTCTCTCTCTCTCTCTCTCTCTCTCTCTCTCTCTCTCTCGCTCTCCTCGAATTCGATCGCGCGGATGAACCGCAATTTCCCCCTACACACAAGCAAGACGGATCGCTATTCGACTCGATGATTTAACTCTCGTGTTGTGCACGTCTATACATATACACAGACGATCGTTCGTTGTGTACCCGCATGTTTTTGTTTATTTATATGTTTGTCGATGTATGTAATACACAGAAAGGCGAGATGGTTTTTACAGCGGTAATAATCAAGTCGATTGGACGCAAATGGCTGATTTGATCGCGACCAACTGTTGCGGCAATAACGCTTAGTATATCTCTACACACGATCATGACTACCGATCGTCTTTTCCACTCTCTCTCTCTCTCTCTCTCTCTCTCTCTCTCTCTCTCTCTCTCTCTCTTTCGGAGTCTATTTTAATAGGGACTTTGGATCGACTCGGCGATGGATGCCTAATTTTAATCTGAGAGCGTATAAGAATAGACGCGATGTATACGACACGCAATAACGGCTCGAGACAAGAGCGAAAGAAGGAAAATTGCAGTGACGATGCCGATGAGGATATACATATAATAAGTGTGTATACCTAAGTTAATCGAATCAATTAAAATACTGCTCGCGCGCGTTACAAATACACATACACACACGCACGCACACACACACACACACGCACATGCTCATCCGATAAACGGTATCGTGTTACCAATAATCAAATTAGTGGCTAAGAGGTTTCCCCCTCGAGATTCTCTCCGTGGTGTCTATGATCGGAGTAAATTTATACAGACATTTTTATACCGTAAAAACTTCGTTATGGAGAATTGTAAAAAAAATCGAAAGATGCTTCGGCAATAAGTGATAAAGTGTTATAATAACTTATAGCGAAGAAAAGGTTAAGGTCGTTTAATTTATTGAAACAACACGGCCAGTAGTTTTGTAGTCTTCATATGTATAAACTCCAAACATGTGGAATTATTATCTTAATTGTAATAATAAATATCTCTTCTGTGGGATTTCAGAAATCAAATAAAAAAAATTTAATGAAAAAAGATGGGCACATTTTTATCAGTAGATAAAAAAAGTTCATTTTTTTATTTGGTCATACACGTAAAAAAAAGGTTTGTTTCAATTTTTCAAAGTGAACAAAAGAATACTATAGCAATTAAGCCAAAAGTACTACAGCCTGTGTCCGCAACCACCCGATGTATGTCCTGTTCCGTCTGTTCCATATTTTTAATCAAATCGGAAGAGTTTTGACTATTTCTGAATGTCAGTAACATGCGTTTTATTAGAAAAATAAAAAATTGTTGCTTTCTTAACGCCTTTTTAATATATACACCGATGTTAAAAATTACTTAATCCCGACTTCGATCTTTTATACACAGTTTTCAAACGCGCGAATCGATAATTAATTTCAGTTCCGAATTCTCTCCCATTCCAATTACACAAGAGAATTGCTCCACATGTTCCGCAATGTCTTAGTCAAAATAACTCTAGAACTCAGTTCTCTCTCTCTCTCTTTGTCTCTCTCTCTCTCTCTCTCTCTCTCTCTCTCTCTCTCTCAACGCACAACGAACAATGGAAACGATGAAAAATTAAATCACTGAAAATTGCTAATTAATAATTCTGCAGTATATACGTTGCGAAAGTTGAGAGCCGCAATTCGCTCGGTAATTAACTGCCGAAAAATATTCCACCAACATGCGAAATCCGGCCCCCAGTCGCGCGCGAAATCTCTCCCCCGGGAATCCCGAAAATTCACACGCACACAAAACCTTAGCTCTTGGTAAACACCGACAATTCCGCGAAATCCCTTCAAAGCAGGCAGTGAGTGCGCGAAGCGAGAACGAGCATATAGCGCAAAATCCCTGTATTTACTCAGCACCTTGAAAAGCCCACTCGGTCATCAACAGCCAGCTGCAGTAACGCACTGCCAGAGAGAGAGAGAGAGAGAGAGAGAGAGAGAGAGAGAGAGAGAGAGAGAGAGCTCCTTTCGTTTCGACTATTGATTCACCCTTTTACACGAAGAGAGAGAGAGAGAGAGAGAGAGAGAGAGAGATAGAGCGAGAGAGGGAGAAAGACACGTACTGCGCCTAGTCGCATATAGACATATAGGTATATCGAAAAATATAAGTGCAGCCGGAAATTAATAAGGAAAAGCTCGCGGCTGGCGTCAGAGCCGAGAGCCAATAAAGCTCGCCCCCCCCCCTCCTCCGCTTCTTTCGGGCCGACGCGGCGACAGAGAGAGAGGGACCTTGCTCCAGTAACCTCTTGACCTAGCGCTTGAGCGAGAATATTCGACACGGCTCTCCCTCTCTCACTGCAGGTGTGCACCGGGAGCCGGGGGTTGACGTTCGTGGACACACGTCGTCGAGGAGCTTTGTTGCGGTATCGAGTAGGGCTTGAGGAAATGCGGCTCGTTCGGCCGGGTTTTGTTTCGGATTGTTCGAGTATTATGCAAGTTTCCTGTTCGGCTTGTGAGCTATTCGCTATCGGTGACACTTTTGTGGCGGCACTGGAAAGAGAGAGAGAGAGAGAGAGAGAGAGAGAGAGAGAGAGAGAGAGAGAGAGAGAGAGAGATCGGTTTTACCGCAAGAAAGTAAATTGCGGCTTTTCTTCGAACGTTCAAATCATTCGGCAAGAAATTCGAATTGAACGCGCTGCCGTTGACAATTTAATTTTACAACGCTATTACGTGCAAATCACGCAAAATTGTTATTAACGTAAAGCGATTAGGTATAAAAATAAAGCCCGTCGATGGCGTATGGAGAACAAGAGGGGGGTTGGAAAAATGCAATCACGCTAAAAAGAAGAGCAGATCAATATTTAATCATCGCGGAGGGAGAAAGACTGCGCCGAAGAGAGCTTCAGAGGCAATAGGTAGTCCATCTTGTCCTTCGACTGGCTGCAGCGAATCGCACCTATATTCCGCGAACGAGAAAGCGGAAATTAGAATTTCTAATTTGTGGCACTGACCGCAAGCCGATCGTTGCGTCGTCGGAAACGTCGTGTATACATATATATACCCTCTGTCGTGAGATATCGATCGAACCTAGCCTTTTGCTATATATAGCTGAACCAGCGCTAGTCTCTGTCTTTCTCTGCACAATGAACTTTCACTCAAACTTTGGATTAAAAACTCGCGGTTTGATTAGCGCTTGGTGATGAAAAAAAAAACTTGTGCATACCTCGTCGTCTCTGTGTCGCGCGCGCGTGTGTGTGTGTGTGTGTGTGTGTGTGTGTGTGTATATATATAATAATCATAATTATATTTTTACTTTTTTGATTTATTATATGTAACAATAAATTAATTTCGCCTTGTTTCTTTCTCCCCCCCCCCCTTACACGCACACACACACACACACATATATATATATATATATGGGAGAGAAAGAAACAAGGCGAAATTAATTCGAGGTCCTGTATCCTCCGCATTATTTACGCTTACACCGAGCGATCTGCTCACAAGAGAAAAAGAGGGTGAGAAAGAGCATTATAAGGAATCCGAGAAAAATATTTTCGTTGTTGTATATACGTATAAGCGTGCGGCGGAGAACACAATGGCCGCGCTTCGTGAATTCTCAAAATTTTTGCTCTTTGTGAAAACCCAAGAGGGAAGCACTCTGGGGCAAGGTTTCTTTTAATACAGGTGGAGGGAAAAAAGGCTTCTTGAAAGAGAGAGAGAGAGAGAAAGCAAGGAGCACAATTATTTTCTTGCTTCCTCCTTTTGTAATTGTTTTCGAGAGTATACGCGCGCTTGGTCTTTTTCCCCCTCATCCACCCCCTGCTCTTCCCCTACCCCTTTCGTTCGCACTCTTCACCGTCAACCTGATTAGTTTGGTTAATAATTATCGTACACGGCCTCCAGAGTTTCTAACGGGAGAAACTTTTGCTTTCAAACTTTTCCGCGCATGTACGTACCCCGTGCCCATATAGAGACTCTGGAAAACTACTCACCGCGTATTGTATTGTCATAATAAATTCATCGATGTTTACCTTCTCCTAAATGAATTGCCGTATCACTTTTCGCTTGTGTGTCGAAGCCGCGGAATACGTTGTACCTTTTTTGATTTATTAATCGAGAGAATGTTATCGCTTTGCAGTCAGACAATATGCAGAACTCTATCAAACATTTACGACTCTATAATATCCTCTTTTTGCTTCGGAGAGCTCGCGCGAAGCGTTTCATATGAAATTTTCAAATCTCGCAAAAAGTAAATGGTTTATCCTCGGCGTCGTCGTCTCTCGTATATTATATCGGGCGCAACCGAGTGCGGTTGCCGAGCGTTTATTAGAAAATCCTTTTCCGCCTACGACGCGTTCGCGTTTATTATATACACAGAGACTCTCGCGTCAATATAGCGGCACTGCGAGAACAACCTCGCGCGCGACACGCCCGCTTGCTTTCGTTGTACGTAACGAATTTAGCCTTAAACACTGGGACGACGTGTTATATAGCGCCCTTAATCCGGTGTACGTTCGCCTAGTATATAGAGCTCAAAGAGACAACCCTTACGGAGGATACTCGAGGATACTCGCAAATTTTTACTGTTGACGCTTATTTCCGTGTTCTCGATAGTATAACGAAAGTTTGCAAATGGAGATATATTGTGTGGTTTAATTTTTGTACTTGATAAAGCTTCCCGTCTACTCGATACCACCTGTACACGCTAAAACGTCTGTGCAATGCATAGCAAACTTTTAGATCAGCGCGAACGATTCTAAAGAAATTCAATTGAAGCTGAACACTCAGATTTCACTTCGCTTACTACTAACACACATTCCACCTTGTCCATCTGCAACTTCACTTCGAATTCTCGATATATTACACTGAATTTTGGCGAAAACAGGTATTACAAATCCCCGGTTACACAGCCGAACAATCGATCGACGTTCTCGACTGCGGAAAGAGATGCACAATGGAAGTGATGCGACAATTACAAAATCGTGCGTGTGACGTTTATCGCATATTGTCCAGTTTCATCGCAGGTAATAACAATCAGCCTATCACAACTGACGCAGGGGTGGCGAGGGGGAGTCGGGGAGGTCCCCCTACGCATCCCTACACACTCATTGAATTCGGTTGTCGCACTGTCTAACCGCGAAACGCCTTTTCCCCTCTGTGGTCCACCGAAGCCATAGCCGTCGTCGCACTGGCAAAAATAAATGTCCATAGAGTCGTATCCGCGGTCCCTCGACACAACCGAGCGATTTAAAGGGAATCGCTGCAACGGTCCAAGTGAATGTAATCGTAATTTTAATGTTTCGCGATTGGTGTATCGTGCATGCTATAGATACTCGATTTGGGGTGGGGACCTGGCATCAGAGAACGTGACGTTACTGTCAATGCCTTTGTAATAAAATATTGAAAAAAGATAGATGTAATTGAAACCGCTTTATAAAGCATACGCAAGAAACGGTAATGATTGAAAACAGCTCTTTGAGTTATATTGATATGTTGATGCATACTTTAATATTAACCAAAAAAGTATAAAATTCTAGTATTTTTGGGTAGAGTTGTATTATACGACTATAAAATCGTTCAACAAATTGACAAATCCAATAAACGATTCGAAAAAAATAAAATAGGCAGAGTTAAGCTACGCAAACTTCAAACTTTATTGCTATGAAAATACGTACAAATATCCTCTTATTTGATTAAGAATAAAGAATAAAACGTGTATATATTATATGCACGTAATAAAATGTGTAATAATCTGATACCTCAAGCTTTAAATAAAAATCTTTAGAGCTTAATAGTACGTATTACACTCATGCATTACAACAAATATACTGAAATATACTGAAAGGCTCTTTTATCGAGAGCCGGCAAGACTGTAAATTTCTTCGTCGCCGCGTATCTCAGATGTGTACGTAAAACGGCTGCTCGACTGGCTGTCGGCATTTATTACTCGCGCACGGCATGTGCCCCGTATAGATATCGCCAGCCGCGCTGTACTGCTGCAATTTACATATGCCGTGACCGTTGATGCAGTGGAAAAAAAAACCTCGAGGTCGTACTTTTGGTGTACATACCAGTTTTTTTCTCTTTTTTTGGGAAGGGGGGGGGGCGAGTTCGAGCGATGCTCTTTTGCGGCTAAAGTTTATTTAGAACGCGTTTGTGTAATAGCTGCGTTGTGTGTGTATGTGTATGGAGGGGGGAGCTTTATCGCCGCAATTTTATTTGTTCTCGAATGCGGTTTACGGCCACAGAGTTTGTTTTTCTTTTTTTCTTTCATTTTTTTTTTTTAATATATGCGACAACGATTTTTGTACGATGCAACAGTGGAGCAATCGATGCACCGAATCGATTGCGATTTCGTTGCAACTTTTATGCGTTTTACCCTATTTATTTATATGTCGGACTGTGAAATCAGTGACTGCAATTACACTTCTTGTATAACGTCGTGTGCAACGCATTTCTCGTCCTTCGTCGGATATTGAATGCTTATCGACGATCCGTGCACACACGTACGTTACGTAAAATAATTTATTTAAAGTAAAATCAATGCATTCACGTGTCTTAGGCACTTTTCCACTTGACACACGCACACGGGCCCGCGTTCCCATTTAAATCAGTCGTTACATACGTAACCGCAACGCACACTAATCATACCACTAATACACAAGCGTATTGTTCGATTGAAAAGCCTGGAAGAATTCGGAATTAAAATCCCATAAATTTCGATGTTATGCGAAGCTTCCTCCTCTCGAGTCGTCTATAATTCGATCCTCGCGAATATTAGCGTTCGTACACGTGATCGAGCCTCGTACGCGCGTATTCGATTTTGATAAGTGTATAAACGAGCGATCCGTGCGTTATGCACGTGTTCGAGTGGCGTTTTGTTTACGCGACTCGATTTTGTGATCTCGGTAACTTTTTCGGATCGGCCAGCACCGCGCACGCGGAGGCGTGACGCCTAAAAAAAGAAAAAAAAAGCGCGCAGCCCTCGTGAGTTTCAGCTTAATTATTAGCGCGGCGCACGCGAGCACGCGATTTTCACGCCGGCGATTAGCTTTTCCGGTTTTCATTAGCGCGATGTGGTCGTGGCACGTTTTTCCCTCGTCCCGAGAGAGAGAGAGAGAGAGAGAGAGAGAGAGAGAGAGAGAGAGAGAGAGAGGCGACGGCGGAAAGGGGAAAGTTATTATTACGAGGGAAAGAGGGGGATTTAGCGGGGGGATTATAGCCGCTGATTCAATCTTCGGAAGCTCCTTTGGCTAACTCATCGATGCCTCGAAGCCTTTTTCTCTTCTGCCTAATGCATATATGTATATAGAAGGATTTTCGGGTCGTATGTTAAAACGAAATTGGATATAGCTTTTGTTCGTATATGCAAAGCGATCGAGTTCGACGGGGGAAATATTATATTTGCTTCTAACTTGAGGAGGCAAACAGATTTTTTTTCTTCGTCGTACGTACTTTCGCTCATGTGCGTGCGAGTAAATCTTTTTTTTACGTAAACTGCTGCAGCTTTTTGGCATTCACAAAATATGCTTTGTTTTGTAAATCGGTACGCTGAATGGTTGATCGGTCTGAAAAAAAGTTGTAGGCATGCAAGATCCTGAAATTTCAATAGACATTTTTGTTTATTGATTTTTAAGAAAACTGGAAAAAAGAATTTCCTTTTATTCTGGATTACACGGGAATAACCGACCTGCAATTTTAAAAATCAGTAAAATTTTCGTACGCCTACATTTCGGACGAGTTCATCCCCCAATTTTTTTTCTAAGCCATTTAAGCGTTTTATACCATACAAAACCGCACGACTTGTGAATAATATTATGTAAATTCTGGGAAACTAATAATTTTCTCTGTTCATTTCAGACTTCCAGAAACTCGAGCGAGAGGCGCGGATATGTAGGAAACTTCAGCATCCAAATATCGGTAAGTTGTCAGAAAAGTTTTTAACTCTCGTGTCCTCTTGCCTTCCCCTTTCCCCATTTTGGCTTATAAACACCGTTTTTTCCTCCCGCTCACATATCGGGCGATTGAATTACGAGGAAACTACTTTCGCGATATTAAAATTCATTGGCTTCCATTGACGCTGGCAATAAAATAAAATTGCCTCGTGTCGTGGGAGTGTAATAAAAACTTGATACACGCAGTATCAAAGCAATATGGAAAATTGCAAATGACGGGAGAGACTAATGGAAAGCTTGTTAGAGAGCCGGACGTTAATACACTCGTTATTGATACTATCTCTTTCGGGTCAGCTGTTGCTGCTCGGGCGTATATGCAGTGGCGAATGTTATTCAATGGTATTCTCTTTTTTTCTTTTTGAATTTTTGATGCGTCGACGTTAAAGATAGCAATGGTGGAAGTCAAATACGTTTTTACTTCTTATAAAGGGAATGACTCTTGATTACGAATGTAGCTTGTTGAGAAACGAAGGTATGTCTATAGGTATGAAGTCAAACTTGGCTTTCATCGCAATGTACTGTTAAAAAGATACATATTGACGTTGGAGAGGATGAAGTTTCTGTCTTGCGATACGTTTTAAACAGCTCGTAACTCAGTTTTCCGTTAATCAAGAGTATTAAATTTGTGTTTTGTATGAATGGAATGCAAAATTTAAATTGATTTCGAAAGGCACCGAAAGTTAATTAATAAAAATTAAAAATTGAAGTGTTCCTAGTTTACGAGAATCTGATGAGACATGATGATTTTTTGGCGTTTAATTACCCTAATTTAATTATGATCTTGTTAACGTAATTCAAACATTTAATTGGGAATAATTACGTTTCGAGATAAATTCAAGATAAACACCCAAAAATTTATGAAAAATTTTCGTTTCTCTTATTTTTTGTATAATTAATTTTCCAATCACTTGAAATAACTTACCGGATCTATCTTCACAGAACGTCTTTCGGATTTTCTCCTACGCTTCACTTTTCAAAGCTCGAGCTTTGAAAACATATTAGCCAACTGCGCATCTCGGCGATATCGCTCTTTGATACCAACCAATTTCAAATGTAGCTATATATACATCGCGCGGAAGCGCAGTTGCAAAGTTTTTATTTCACTTCGCTTTCTGGAATATAACGCAACGTGCAGTGAATCCGATGAATCGTCGAGGCAAGAAGCCCCCGGCTCTCTGCAGTCGAACCCTAATATAAACTCATATTAATCTTGAGATACGACCAATTTCCCCTTTATTCACAGCTCTCAAGAACTATTTTAATGTTCCTCCTTTCAAATCGAGGAACACTTTCTCGAAACATTTCGAAATCACTTCCAATATAGACATTTCCTACCACTTCTTTTCGATACTTTTTGCGAAAGCATCCCTCCCCCGATTCGGTTACATCGGCTGTTTTAAAAGTCCCCCCCCCCCTCTCTCTCTCTCTCTCTCCTCTCTCTGCAGTGACAGAAAGAAAGCCCGCGCAGTAAAAGAGTCTTAGAATGTATGTATATAGAGACGCAGCAGTAGCAATTTTCTCCGTCTTCATCAGCGTAAATTTCCTCTCGTCGATTTCCCCGCGAATAATTGTCGGTTAATACGGGAAAAAAGAGGGTATTTAAATTCAAGGCACAGCTCGTCGACGTCGAAGTAAAATAATCAGCCTCGAGCATCTTTCATTTACCCCGTGGGAGAGAGAGAAAGAGAGAGAGAGAGAGAGAGAGAGAGAGAGAAGGGGGGAGAGAGCAGTGCATGCATGTGTATATATATATTAACCACGGCAGCAGCTACCGTCACCTCAAAGATGTACCGATTGATTCTTATTGATTCCGTTCAATTGGAGCCGAATGCAAATTAGAGATTGCAGGAAACCCCAACGACACTTGGCTTCTATGTATATGTATATATGTTATACGTCTATTAGGCAAGTCGAAAGTGAAATCCTGCGAGCGGTTTATATAATAATTTCGCCATATCGCCGAAAAGCTCGTCTAAAATATTCATACTTACATATGCATTATGCATACGTATTGTAGGGAAATATTGGGGCATTTTATTTTCACACAGCAGCAGCAGCAGCAGCAGCAGTAGCACACTTTTGAAGACGACGACGTCGACGACAGAGATTTATGGAGGTCGCGAAGTAAGAAAAATATCGAGGGATATACGCACGCGCTCGTTTCACGGCGCTGCCGCCTTCGATTTTCACCCCCAATGGCTTTAATCGAGTCGGCGCGTACGTGATGAATACATACATGCAGCAGAGAGTGACCGACTTTATTGTTATCGCTCTGTCCGCAGCGACGGTTATAATATAGTGCGAAGGAGAAAAATCAGTGCGGAGAAGATTCATTGAAAAGTCGCATGGCTCATTACACCTTAGAGACGAGGGTCACGTACGTGCGTATATGCTATATACGTATATACATAGGCGTATGAAGAAATCCACGAAAAAGTTCAGTTAATTGTAAGTCCAAAAGTTGGATTTTTTTCTTTTTAGGGCACACCTATCGGACCATGCTCGTTTCCTTTCGTAGGTAATTGGAAACAATAAAATGTTATGTGTAATAGTCAAAACGCTATGCCAACTAAAGAGCTACAGGCAATGACAAGAAAAACAAATAACGTGGTTTTTTCTCTTTTTATAAAAAATACTGCATTATTTACAGTATTATAATATCTTGGATTTTTCGATACATACAGACTTAAAGTATACTAAAAGACCTTTCATGTGAAAATAAATTTCTTTCTGGTCGAAAGTTACAGACAAATTTGAAGACAATGAACTTTGCTTTAGACGCTTACGAACATGGTCTATTTTACCTATTTTTTAAATCTTCTAACTGTTGATCCAAGTATTTGTTTCTAACGGTTAATATCTCAAATTCAAGTTTTTTTTCTACTTTTTATTCGTCTCAATTTAATAAAAAACGATCCACTCGAGAAGCATACATATAGTTCACATCAGAAAATTTTAACTCTGATAAATTATAATGAAAGTAAAAGAAAAGAGCTTAATCGTTAAACTTTGAAAACAATTGATTCGATCGGAATTCACGACATTTTAAATGAAAAAAGGCAAACGATTATTTTATCGCTTCTTTCCATGTAAATGCTCGAAAAACCCAGAGATTTATTCTTTTCTTCGAATCCTTTTAAATTTTAATCCATTCCTCTGTAATGTTTAATTTCTTAAATCAAAGATCTTTTCTTCTGCTTTCATTCTAATTTATCAGAGTTAAAATTTTCATATGTGATGAACTATATATATATATATGCTTCTGAAGCAGATTGTTTTTTACTGATTTCGAGACGCATACAAACACACACACGCGCGCGGAGAGAAAAATTATAGCTTGAACCTATGAAAGTGTTCTCGGTCCGCCGCTATGTCAACGCATACAAGCTCAACGTACGGCTCACACTGTTTGAAACTGTGGGAGTCCATGGAACGGAAATTACTATCTTGGGAAAGCTATTTTATATTTAAATGTACTTTAAGTCTGTGTATATAAAACAAATCCAAAATATAAAGAGAAAAAAATCGCGTTACTTATTTTTCAATTATTAGCCTGTAGCTCTTTGTTGGCATAAGGTTTTGTTGTCTAGGCAGATAACAATTTATTGTTTCAAATGATCGACGAAACGAAGCCAGCATAGTCCGATAGGTGCAGAGTGCCTTCAAAAATAAAAAAAGTCGGACTTATGGACCTAATTAACAGGACTTTTTCGTGGATTTCCTCATATACGTCTGAACTGAAAGCCCAAGGAAGTAACGTCGCTTATACGAGGCCGATAAATCAAGAAAGCTCTCGCGTTAGAGAAGCCGTAACTCACGAGTTTTAATAACATTCGCACCTGTGCGCATTGCGGATACTTTCTTTTTCCTCCCTCCGCCGCCCTCTCGCGCGCTCTTTATTCTCCCATGCGGGGGAAAACATTGCGAGATAAATACTTAGCGGAGCTTTTTAACGCGGTAAATACTTGTTTATGCGCACCGACGCAATGGCGCAGCCACGCACATTTTCGTCTGCCTTGCGCAAATAGTTGGGAAAGCGAGGGGGAGCACGAGGTTATACACGCACGCACGCGCGCGCGACCTTGTAGGGTATAAAACAGCCCAGCAGATGGACATGTTTACGCTTAATCAATTATTTTTAATTTAAAAATGCAAAAAAACGACCAAATGTTTTTCACAATGGTAAAAATAAAGTTTCGACATTTATTTTCAGTAACAGTCATTTTTTGAACATTTGAATTTCGTGCGCAGAAAAATAGCGAAAGTCACTTTTCGTAGTCGACGCTTCGTTTGCGTGCCCCATAAGAAGTCTATCTGTCCATCTACTGGGTTCATTACGTCTTTTCCCGTTTTTTTACAATTTAAGGTGATTCAAATTATTAACGACTTAATTCTTTTTGTAATACAATCCCCGATAGTTTTTTAAGTAGATTAAAACTTTACTTGTACAAAAAAACTAATTTTGTATATTAATAGTGGACGAGTTTATGTACGAATATTTCTTTAAGTGTACGAATATAGTTTGCAGTAGGAGAAAAAGTATTTTGTTCGCGATCGTATAATATGTTGTCTTTTTATTATTATTTTTTTACTTGCGCTTATGCTGTTGCGTCGCCAAAAATAGTACTTAACGCAGTGCTTGAATTTTCTCTGACCATGGGAAGTTTAGACGAGCTTTGGATTCATTAGATTTTTATGCGAAGTATGGATGTTTGGAAAAAAGCAGGTACTTTTAACGAGTTTAACAATTAAATTTCAAATTAAAAAAATGTTCTGGAAAATATTTTCATTTCTAAAACTGTTAGTCTGTAGTTATTCCGAAATCAAAAAAGGAAAAAATGGGTGTTGCATAAATTAATTTGATAAAAGTGATAAATAGATTTTACCTTCGATTTATGTCTACTAAATATGTATTTGGACCTTCGCTCCTGCAATGTATACTGAGCGTATATTGAATTTTAAAGATTTATGCACTGTTCGCAGGGTTCCAGGCAAAAAAATCTAATACACTCATTCTTTGTGAAAAATGTGCATATTGTACATACATTAAATACCTGTCGTTTCGAGATTAATGCAGAGATTGGGATTAGAATAATTACAAACATTTTTTAGCGAAGAACATGGATTTTTAACTTCATTTCAAATCTCTCATTTTTAAATCATGTTAAATTACGTGAATAATTCAATTTTAGTACCAACATCACTCCTTAATCAGAATTCTGTTAGAAAAATTGTGTTATCATCGTCGTGAAATCTCAACTGTGCAATATGTGCCAACTTTTATAGTAAAAACGTAAAACGATTAGTCTTTAAAAATTTCCGATTGTACTTCTCGAATTACAATATACGTGCAGGAAAGAAACCACCAGTTTCTTTGAGACACATACAATCCTTGATCTATTACCAATCGATCAAACGTCAATTATCATCGGCAATCGATCGATATACATCCCCAACGAAGACTATACCTCTGGAGAAAAAAAAGAGAGCAGCTGGTGAAAAGCTGTCCTTGACTCGAAGCCGAGAGAGGTGCCGAGCGATAGCTGGGACTTGGAACGCGCGCCTCTTTGGACGGCCGCCAGCTGCGCGCGAAACAACGAGTCGTCTCTACTACTTTTAATGAATTCTCGAATTTCAATTCTCTCCCTCTCTGCGTCTCTCTCGCTCTCTTTCATTATAAACTTTTCCTACATAATTTCGTCCAGATGATGATCCAACGCGACGAGCTTCTACCTCGTCGAGGAAGAAACACGCGTACACAGAGAAGCCAAAAGAAAACACAAAGCTTCGACATGAAAACGTGAGAGCAAAACGTCGGGTTTCTCTCCCGTTTTTTTTCCTCCTCTCCCCCCCCCCCCTCTCTCATCCAAAACCAACTTTGATTCCTTCTCTATTCACGTGCAGCATTATCGCAGCTTCTCCCGCGCGTCTACGCGCATTGTTACATATATATACACATACAGACAGCAGAGCAGACCTGTTGGTATGGAGCAGCTGCTGGTCTCGTGCAAATTTGTTTTCCCAGCGTTTTACGTAATCGAGAGATCGATGCGCGCGTCAGTCGCCGCTGCCGTTGCGGCGGCTGAAGCCAGGAGATGAATTTTAAAGGAGAAGCGCAAGATAGACAGACGATATCTCGCGCCGGCTGACGTTTCGAAAATTGCACATATCGATGAGTTTAAGGGGATGGATGGCGGCGTGCCGTTCCAGCTATTCCCGTATAAAATAAGCTTTTGGAAAGGAGATAAAAAAACTAGTATATAGAGCAGGGAGGAGAGAGACAGAGAGAGAGGGAGAGCAAAAAATTTTATCGGAATTTGAATTTCAGAGCTGTATATATAGACAGCGACGCTGCGGACTGAATAATAAATGGCACGCTGCGGATACTCGTCGCTGCTGCACGTACATAGCTGTATGTGTGCGCAGAAAGAAAGAGAGAGGGGGGGGGGGAGAAATAGAGACTCTAAAAGCTTCGCTCTATCTTAGACGGGACCCCAGCAGCTAGTGCGTGCGGGATGACGTGTACTGCTGTAAAAAGGTGCCATAAACCGCGTTTATACTCTTTATTTACCTTGGGTCGGTGGGCTCGATCGTTTTTCTCGCGTATAAAATGCATAATTCGTGATAGACTAGGCGAGCGATAGACGATCTATCTCATTTTTGCCTTGATTAAGCTTTCCCCCCGCTAGTGCACTGCGTTGTTTGCGTTGTCGCGCGATATAGATAAATTATAGCGTGTGTCTTCCGTATGTGTATACAAGAATTTTTCCCTACCCCCCTTGCGAGTCGCTGCTCGTGTAATATGCCGATTCTCTGGTTTATATAGTCAACGAGTGTTATCGATTTCTCCGATCAGCGCTCTGCGTGTGTCATTATCGAGTTAATTTTTTGTGTGGATCTAACATATAATTACTAGTGTGTACAATATAATTTTTCGTGTAGATCTACACCATATAAAAGTCTCTCTTTCACTCTTGTGTACATACGAATCCTTTAGCTAGGAACTAAATTGTCGTAGCAAAAATTATTGTGTGCCCAGTAAAAATTATAATTTTTCATAATTTATTAATAATTTATATACATTGAAGTAACACTTGTAATGTGTATTAATATTTATATAAGTGCTGTATATGTATTTTATATAATTAAGAAATTTTGAATTTAATGTTACACGTGACATTACAAACTTGACATTTATTTGATATTACTAACTTGACACATACTCGTGACTGCTGTTATTTGACAATTATTGTATGTTTAAATCAAGTAAAAGTGAATGAAGCACTTTAATATAAATTTAGTGCTTTGCTGATGCATGACGAAATGACATTCTGCGCGTTTATACGAAAAAATTTTTCCAGCGCGGTCACATGAAAATTCAAACAAGATAAACATTTACGCACACTATAAAATTATATTAAATGATTTAATTTTAATGTTTCTTTGAAGTACATTTCCTATTAAAGTTAATGTGTATTGTGATTGAATTTCTTACAATCCCAATAAATATTAATGCGCGTATTCATGATGAATCAGAAAATTTATGTGCTTACGGAAAATTTGCTTACAGTACTGATGTACATAAATAGTTCAAGTCTGAATAGTTTTCATTTTTCCTGGTTCAATTTCAATACAGAATATATATGTATAGTACATAAAATTAATATGAGCGGGAAATGAAAATTGAATTTTTAAACGCACTGCCGAAAATGCTTCCTGCAGTACCGATACCCATTGGCAACCTAATTGCGCGCAAGGACGTTGATTCCATTTCCCGTGTTTACATTAAAATTGATTCGAAAATCAAGTTGATAATTTCATAAAAGTAAATGGCACCTTTAATGCATCCACGCGCGGCAATAAATTCCACATTAAATTTCACGCAAACGCGCGCAAATACTTTATTTCATCCAGGATATACCACGTGATTTCCGATATACGCGCAAACAAGACGCGAACGCGCATTGGAATTCACGACGTTTTTAACAGTGGCACTTCACCACCGACCCAGAAAATCGCTAATAAAACGTTGCGCTAAAATTTACTCCTTGCGGGAAGTGCGTCACGCCAGTGCTATCGCACATATCGCAATTACCACCGAGCGCATATAACCCGACGAAACTTTCCTCTCGGTTCCTCTCGCAATCTAAGAACCGAGAGAGGGAAGAGCGTGTCTCTGTATTTCTTAGACTCGCAGCGCGCGCGCGACAACTTTAATGAGACGAGCTTCGTGCCCCCTTTATCCCCCGCTGGCATCTCTCTATCCCGTGGAGATACTTGTACCGACTTCCCAATTTTCGATTATCGCAAACGAAGCGGTTAACGTGTAACTGTATAATCGAGATATCCTTCGTTAAATCCCTTGATCCCGCCAATTTCTTGGCCGTTTCTCCTATCCGGGGCCTTATTCACTAATTTTGTCAGTCGTTATAAAATTATGTCAACGACCGACAAAATTGCGATAGAACCGAAAAATACCAACTGTCCTGCGCAAGTTGGACACTTAAAGTTGTATAGAGTTTGTTACAGTGTCCGTTCATGGAGTGTTATGTCACAGTAAATAATTAATTACAAAAGAACACGATGAATAAAGAAACACTAAGTTTTGACATTACTATTAATTTTTTTGTTTAAACATAATTATGATGGCATTATTTTTTTTACTTGTCGTAAAAACTATGTATCGTGCGCTCGTCACCGATTCTTTTTTACAAAAATGATATGATATGCACATTGCAAAAATAAATTATTGTCCCTATGCGAATACATATATTTGATACCATATTATTCATTGGATTTTTTGCGCATTTTTTTTCTCCCAACAAGGAGCTTTCACGAGATATCGGTATGCGTGGCAATTTTGAAAAGCTTCATCCATGAGCCACTGCAGGAGGGCAATGCATCATTCATAATTTTTAATTTAATTATTTATTTAACTTTTTTATGAAGCCCATTCTTTTTATTATTATTGTTATATGGTATAGGTGGTAATGTTTGCGTTAAGTTTAGCTTCTACCATCATATCTTAGTACGCCACCAATGGGTGGCCCAAGATATGAAGCCGTTAAAGCTTATATCGACGCTTTAAAACTCGATATTCAGTTTAGTAACGGTAAACTTTATATATCACTCCCCAAACGCACAAACCATTCCAAAAACATTTGACAATCTGACAGTTTATCAAGTGATATAAGCTTGATAAAATTAGTGAATAAAGCCCCCGGTAAAAAGCGATAACTCGATAGGACGATATACAGCGCATAAAGTCAGCTCTATATAGATACACACGCCCACACGTAGACGTATACATTTATATATATTATATATGTACATATTGCATCGCATATATACCCGATTTTCTCCACATGTATACCGAAAGATTAATCTCTCGGAGAGAATATAGAGATACTGGCTCCAACACGCAAATCTCAAGTTAAACAGGCTAACTTATATTACATAGGTACACACACACGTGCACGTATACACGTAGGTGGAAGACCACCGCAGAGGCGAAGTCTCGAGAATATATAGAGTCTCTCCTTCGTATAGCCAGGCTACAACGGTGATTATATAAGCTTCGAATTATACACGCTCACGAGCTTCGCAAAGCCGTGGAGAGAGCCGGAGCTAGAGAGAGAGAGAGAGAGAGAGAGCGCCGTTGGAAATTACGCGCGAACGTGGTCTCTTCCGCCTACTCGATCACAGGCGAAGCACCTCACTCTCTCACTCTCACTGTATAGGTACATCTATCTGGGGATGAGGAAAAAGTGAAAAAAAAAATAAAGGGCACACTTGGCTCTTGTTTTCTCTCTCTCTCTCTCTCTCTCGCTTTCTCTCCCGCTTCTTTGCGGGAGGAAAGAGAGAGCGAGCCTTTATAATTATGCGCGAGACGAGCTGTGAGCGTCGTTGCTTTCTTCTTGTTGGGGTTGCAGTGCGTATTTTTAGCGAGGGGTTTCCACATTGTGGTGTTTCCACATGTGTGTGCATATTATATATACGTCATGTGCACGTAGAGAGATTGTTCTCGAGCTTTTCTCGGCGGGAATTTCAAATGCCGCGCAAATTTCTCGCGAGCGGGAGGAAATGCAGCGCTATTATATTCCCCGAAAGACGTATTCGATATGCTAAAAGACGCTTATACGCTTTCTTCTTCTTTCTTGCAGTAAGATTACACGACAGTATACAGGAGGAAAACTTCCACTACCTCGTATTTGACTTGTAAGTACTTTGGCCAACTTTTTCTTATAAATATGCGAATAACAAAATTGTCGCTACGCAGCGAGGGAGGGAACGCGCGGTGTGGAGCTTGCGGATTATATTGCGCTGAGGAGAGCTGGCGCTCCAGTTTACCAAGGAAGATTCTCTTCTTTTTGTTTGCCAACGCAATATTTTTAGAAGCTATGATTTTGCGCAGTGTTGAATCGTTCATAAAAACATTTTTCAAGCGTCGCGTAGTTTTATGAGCTTATTCCGCAAAAAATCCTTCCGCCAAGGTAATTGCATTTGATTCGAATCAATTCAAAAAATTTTAATATTCTTAATTCGAGAAAATTCCCTTTGCATACTTAGAAGGTTTCCTCTACATCGTTCGCAAAAAATTTGAAAACTCCTGTAATAAGCGCTCCCTCGACAATGCAGCGCCCTATGCGCCAGTGTTCGTCGCATAGCATATTTAGATGGAGAAAGCGGATAGTGAAACGAAAGCTCATTTTCCTCTTTGCGCAGAGTAACCGGCGGCGAGCTCTTCGAAGACATAGTCGCGCGAGAATTCTACAGCGAAGCGGACGCCTCGCACTGTATCCAACAGATCCTCGAAAGCGTCCATCACTGCCATCACAATGGAGTTGTGCACAGAGATCTCAAGGTAATTGCAATTTCTAATTACGCTATACACGTACGATCGCAAGAGCGGGTATTGGCGATTACAGCTTGAATTAACAGAAACTTTTTTGTTTTCAACCAATAAACAATAATTTGCATATGTATTTCGAAAACCGAGCGTGAAAGTCGTATTAACAAATCGTTTTTTTTTGCTTCTGTAGATTTTTAAATGTACGACATGTGTAACATAAAATTTGTATGTTTTATTTGTTTTTGTGTCAATTTTCATGTAATTATGTGCATTCTAAAATAAGTTTTTTAGATAAAATGCCTTAGTTCTACATAATTTATAAAAGAAATGTTATCATTGTTGTGCCTGTCAAGAATTTTACAATGCATCTGCTAAGAGATGGCGTTGCGGACGCTTATTTAGATTTCTGACTTTTATCTATGTATGTATATGTACAAGGAAAAATTTTTGATACTAACATTTGTATGGTTAATAATAAGGAAATGCAAATTTTGTATATAAAGTATTGTAATGAAAAAATAGTTCTAATACACAAACTTAACTACACAAAATTTGTAAAATACAATTTTTACATATACAATTTCAAATGCAAAGTCAACCTGATTAGAAGGAAGCTAAGTGCCACAGACTTGGCAGCGGTTTTTTGTTCTTTGGTTAGTCCACCTATTTATAATGGAATAAATAAAAACTATTCATGATCCCTTCGAGTAATAAACAGGCTATTTTATTTCGTCAATGTTTTGAGGTTCATAATTTTTCCTTCTCTTTACGGTTAAATACCAAGATAGTATAATTAAATTACAATCACAAAAAATATAAAATGTAAAATAAACAATTAACAATTGATTCCAATCGAATGATCTTATAAAAATAATATACACGAATTATAAAATGTGCGCATCAACAAAAGCTTTATCCAACGAACCAATTCTTTTGTCAATCTCGCTAAAGAGAAATTCAATAATTTTAAAAAGCACATAAAAGTCAAACTGTCCCGCACTGCGCGACGTACAAGCTAGCGCATGCGATATTCCAATGATTCATACGAGCGCATTTCATTGTCGGATTTCAGCCCGAGAACCTGCTCTTGGCGAGCAAGGCGAAGGGAGCGGCTGTGAAATTAGCGGATTTCGGATTAGCGATAGAGGTACAGGGTGACACGCAGGCATGGTACGGTAAGTCGAGCTTTTCTCTCTTTCTCTCCGCAAATCCTCCGATTCCACAAGCTATATTCTCGAAAAAAAGCGAGAAAAATCTTGCTGCATGTAACGAGTCCGTGTCGCACGAGATCGCTTGAAACCTCCCCTCGAAATAAAATTCCTCACTGCGGGGATATCGCGTATTGTGCGAACAGCCGCGGGTGATTCGATTTGTTGCAATGTATAGATCGCGCGGGAGAGCTTAAACGCAGGGAAGATTTTTTTTTATTTTCTTTTCTTCACTCTACCGGTATAATTTAGTCCGTAATTTTCTGCTAATGCTACAAATGGATCGCTTAAACAGGGCCGGGGTCGATTGTTTTGAAGAATAAATTGTTCTCTTTTTTTTGAGCTAGTTGAAGAATGGCTCGGTCGTTTTCGCGCATTGATTTTCGAGTTGGACTGGCGCGCGCACCATATGGTAGAAATACCTGTGTAGGCAGAAATAAATAATAATGAGGCTTGTGATGTGGAACGTGTAATGTAGGTTTCGCGGGAACGCCGGGCTACCTCAGCCCCGAGGTCCTGAAGAAGGAACCCTACGGCAAGCCTGTGGATATCTGGGCCTGCGGAGTCATCCTCTACATCCTGCTGGTCGGTTACCCCCCGTTCTGGGACGAGGACCAGCACCGGTTATATGCACAGATCAAATCCGGATCCTACGACGTAAGCTTATTCATGATTATTATTAATTATTTTTACGTAATGCGTGCAGGGTAATTTATGGTTGATCTCCGATGAAAAGTTTATTTTCGAAGTCGGTGTTGTGGAGCATAATATGCTCGTGCCGTAAACAGTTGTGGGTAAGTCAAAGATCGAGATTTCCGAAATTATTCAAAAATTTGTATAAAGTTGATAGGCAAACTAGAAAGTTAAATGCAACCTGAAACTACAATAATTTTTAAAGTTTAATATACAATAGAATTTACCTTCCTTTCTTTCTGTACGTATTATGTTGTAAGAATATGTACGCAAATATTGTGTCTAGATTTGTAAAACAAGAAGTGTTATAGAAGAGCAACTCGATTGTGTGTAATTAACGTACATAAAAAATGAAATTTTATCGATACTAAGCTTATCGATGTAGGTTACACCTTACTAAAGCTTTTAAATATTTCAAAAAATAAATGTGCTATAAAAACTAACTATATAGCATTAAAAAGAAATTTCTCATTAATAATTTAAGAGTTCACGAAAAATGTAATCTTACAAGACTTTCATAACTGCGATAAATATTGTCTGTTCACAAGACATAATAATAATTAATAATAATTAATAATTAGCAATGTGTTCGTTAATTTATAAGCTTAACCTCTCCATGGGATTTCAAAGCTTAAATAAAAACAAGTCTATATAGAAATTTTTCTCACTGCAACAATGATTGCAGAACACGTGAACGATTCGAAAATTTTGTATTTTCATCGCGCACGTAGCCGGTCCTCATGAATTTTTCAAGTACGACTCATTGGAAATGATTCTGAACAGAGCTATACATACATTTCAAAACTGTACGAAACGATGAAATTTCCATTCTAAAATTTGGAATATTTGAATCATTCGATATATATCTCGAAAGCTAAAAATGCTTCAAATTTCCAGATGCTCCGAAAATTGCAAAGCTCTCAATTTTCATGCCGCGATCCATTTCACGGCATTTCACGCTGTATGTATATACATGTACACACATACGCACACATACCGAGAAGCCCCGTCGCCAAAAAATATTGAGCGAAAGCGTAAAAAATTGTTTTCCGCGCCTCTCTCTCTCTCTCTCTCTCTCTCTCTCTCTCTCTCGGCGCGAAACAGCCCCGCGCGCTGCCTATGTGTACGCACGAGAAAAGAAAAGTTGACAGCGGTAATAATTCATTTTTTTCGCCCGCAGTACCCAACACCAGAATGGGACACCGTCACACCGGAGGCGAAAAACCTCATCAATCAGATGCTGACGGTGAACCCCAGCAAAAGGATCACCGCGAGCGAAGCCCTCAAGCACCCATGGATCTGCGTAAGTGTTGCGCGCGCGCGTATATCTGGCCTGCGAGCCTTTTTTTTCACTCTATACCAAAATGTTTATGTACAAGATCGTTATTAACGTCTCGAATTTTTTTCCCCCTCTGTTTCTGACTTTTCCAGCAACGTGAGCGCGTCGCCAGCGTAGTCCACAGACAAGAGACTGTCGACTGCTTGAAGAAATTCAATGCCAGGCGCAAATTAAAGGTGAGTCCCGGAGCAGCTTTACGTATACTCTTCTTCGCCGTCGTCGCACACGTAGAGAGAATATTAAACGCACACCATATATAAACCAGTTGGGAGGTTACCTAATCCCGACCTTGAGCCATCGTCAATAAATGCGGTATCGGATGCTTACATCAGAAACCTGCGGGCGCTGAGAGATATTGGCCGTGTGTTATCGCGTATGCTCCTTGCCGTCCACCTCGTAAAAATCGAATCTGATGTAGGTATGCAGAAGGATGGACGAACCGCATAGCTGTGCTAATCAAATCGACGAGCTATGCGTCGATAATTCGATAACCGCGTATGTGCACCACCTCGATGGAGGAATACAATCGCATATATAGCCGTATGTGCCACGAGCTTCGACCTATGTGTGTAATATATACGTTACACCGACTGGCTACACACACAGACACACACAGAGTGGGTCAGCGGGAGCTTCTCCGCAGTCCTTACGTAAAAGCTCGCGCGCTCGACGCAACATATTTTATGCAAACTTGGTTCGTCGTCGTCGTCGTGGTCATCGTCAGTGGCAATTACACGCATATGGAAAAGGAAAAATCGAACGACTGTAGCGCGCAGCTCTCTCTCTCTCTCTCTCTCTCTGTCTCTCACTCCGCAGCACACACCAGTTTGTCCGGTATATTAAACGCGCGGCGCGCGCTGTTGCCGTCCGCCGCCTCGAATGTCGAGCTAATGACAATTTGTGCCAGCGCGCTTTATACACCGCAGAGGCACACCAACACACGCGGTCTATGTGGCTCTCGATCGCGAGCACGCGCGCGCGGCAGGCAGTAGATAGTCGTCTCGCGAAGGACAAGAAGACAAGTCGCGTGCCACGCCGCTGTATATGTATTATAAGCGCGGCTTTCGTTCGCGACGATTCGGCGTCAATCAGCGCGTCGCACACGTGTGTCAGCTGCGCTCGACGTATATACTTACTTATGCAGCTCGTTTTCTCGTTTTTTTAATCTCCGAGTGATTAGTAGTAAGAATCGATGAAGGCTTTCAAGAACAAGTTCATACTCTGCCGCGGCCACGAGGACAAGGCCCTTCCCCAGGTGTATTTTTCCCTTAGTTGTTAAAGACCAGTATATACAATATACATGTAGCTTGTGTAACTTTTTGTTGTTGCTGTTTTTTTTTTTTTAAGAGATCATGTTTAACACTATAGTTTAACGGCGACCTGATCGTTGTCTGTTGACAGGGCGCTATTTTGACAACGATGCTGGCGACAAGGAACTTTTCCAGTAAGTATGAGGCACCCGGTAAGTACCTCCGGCCCTCTTCAGCACTTCATGGACTTCTGTCTCTCGATAAGCTATACTCTCAATCCATTCCTCTCTTTCTACCTCTATCTCTATTCTCTCTCTTTCTCTCTAACATCTCTGCTCAGCTCCTCTTCTCATTATTTTTTTCGTTGACTCTCGTGAATACCTCGCCCTACATCCCACCCTCGCGTTACCGAACAAAATGTTGTCCATCTGCATATATCACCATCATCAAGTAGCCAACCTCCGCAGTCGTCGTCGTCGTCGTCGTCGGTCTCTCTGTGTCCCATTAATTTCGAGCCGCATATTTCTCTTCGCGATAAGACTCCCGGGGACATAGGGGCACGCGACACACGACTGCGGTCGGCACCTTCACAAAGAGGCTTTAGATCTTATACTTTACTTCATTTTTTTTCTTTTTTGTTTTAACTGTCAAACATTTACAATGTAGAGAAGCGTCTGGCGCGCGGCACGAGAGAAACAGTCTGTACATAATATGTCTTGATTTTGCATAATACGTTTCTGTGATTGTACATACATTTTGTTGAAAGAAAAGAAAGATAACGACGCAGGGAACGTTATTTTATGCATAAATATATTATAACAGAAATCGTCCTCGCTCTCGCTCAGCACGCGAATGACATGCGCATTTTATATTATAAATATGTTCATATATGTATATACATACATATACAATCCAGTCGTGTTATATGTATCAATTATATATGTGGCTTACAGGAAGAAACACTTAAGTGACTTTTTGTGAAAATTTTTTTATGTCACTTAACTGCTCCTCTTGTAAAAATGTTACCGCAGAACCACTTAAATGCACTCGTTTTTTTTATTTTTGTGCGCGATAGACCGTTTGGAGTACATCAAAGCTGTATAATATGTATCTAATTACCTATACTGATATAATCGTCGATTTTTTTAAATTTAAAAAATTTTTTTAGTTTTTTAATATTTTCAAAAATTGTCAATTTGCCAAAACAAAATAATTGCTAAGAACTTATGACTCTTGACAATTTCGTTCGTAAAAGTCTTCGTAAAAAATTTTCAATTATAATATGCGCCAGTTTGACCACACCGAGGTTCAAAATCAACCCCCAAGTCACGTATCTTTTAGGTTTAGACATTTATTTCATTCGTTACAGGGGTTTCAGATACATTGCAAATGAAAACATTCTTGTAATCATGAATTATTAAAAAAAATTGTGGAAAAACCATGCTCTTTTTCCTTTAAACCGTTTTTTGTCATTGTTAATAACAATTTTCGAAAATTTCAATTACACCATTGGAAAGGGCATGAGTTTAAAATTATGCCCCGTCCAAATTTATTTTATTGCAAATTGCATTAGCTACGAGCCCTTAAAGAGAGTAACCGCTTATCTGCAAAGTTCCCGCAGAACCACTTAACTCGAGTAATTTGTTTTGCTTGCGCGTCAAGAAAGAAACTTTTTACAAATTTAATACTACGGTTATATTCGTATTGGATACCTTATCAAATGAGCCAATACTTAGACCTTTTCTCTAACATTTCGATCTTACGTATTACTCCAAACATTGAAATCGCTTTTTCTCGAAAACACGTAAAAGTCACTTAAGTGATTCTTCCTATAAGCCATAGATATATACTCTATATATATTGTATATCTACTGTCATACTCTGTGAATGCACCTGAATCGCACTACCTCATCTCATATAGATCATCGAACACACCGCATCACCATATCACCTCATCGGCGTGTCGTCCAGAAAAACGCCCGTGATGGCTCACGTGATGTGCATATAATCGACGGAGCTCGCAACGTCGAAAAGCTCGTCGCATCGATTTCTGGTCGACTCGCTGATTCTCTCCATATAGTAATCGCCAAAGTGGACTCAAGCAGTGTTTTCTCTCTCTCTCTCTCTCTCTCTCTCTCTCTCTCTATCTTTTTCTCTCTTTCTCTCTCTATATATCAATCGCTCTCGCATTCGATACAATCGTCATCGATCATTCAACGACGTCGCTTTCAACATATCATTTCCAGGAAATTTCGGAAACAACTCGGACGAAAAAGTTGCAAAAAATTTTCGTGAAGGCACACCTACCAGACCTGGTCTTTCTCGTTCCTTAGGTCATTCTGAAAGAGAAAAAACTCGTGTGCATGACCGATCGTAGGGCATATGTTTTTCGGAGCAAAAACGACTCGAAAAACGAGAAGTAATTAAAAAACAAGAATTCATAGATTTTTTCTCGAAAACTATGGACTATTAAAAATATTGCTTTAGAAAAAAATGTCTTAAAATTCATGAAAGAATGCTCTGAAATTTTTTCAGTTTTTTACCAAAAAATGTATCGGATCAATCTGAAAAAATTTCACAGCATTCTTTCATGAATTTTCATGAATATTTTTAATAGTCCATAGTTTTCGAGAAAAAATCTATGAATTCTTGTTTTTTAATTATTTCTCGTTTTTCGAGTCATTTTTGCTCCGAAAAACATATACCCTACGATCGGCCATGCACGCGAGTTTTCTCTCTTTCAGAATGACCTAAGGAACGAGAAAGACCAGGTCTGGTAGGTGTGCCTTCACGAAAATTTTTTGCAACTTTTTCGTCCGAGTTGTTTCCGAAATTTCCTGGAAATGCTCATATATATCGTTCGTATGAACCCGGTCTCTGTATACTCGTGTATGGGCGCTTGATCCTCGTAATTAGAAAATTCATGCATTAGCCGAGATGAGAATATAGTCGACGAGCACATTTTTCACTCTCGGCTCTATACGACGACGTGTAATATCGTGCATATATATAAGTGGCGCGAAATACACAGGCTTTCAATAATCGCGTACATAAAGCGTCGGCGCCTCCGAGATATTGAGTTTTCTTTACGTACACCACGTTTATGTACACACATCACGCATATATAACGCACACCATATGTGCGCGGCATGTATATATCTATATATCGTGTAGAAGCGTTTGAGAGGAAGAATACGATCTGGAAAGCGAGGCCGCGCGAGCGAAAATCGCGTTTATAATAATGTGCAGCTGTTTCGGTCCACTTGCGGTTAATCGGCAAAATATTATATTATCATATGCATATGTATTATGTTACATAACGTGAATGATGTGTGTTTGGTATTGCTGATGACTACTGTACTGTACATGCCTTTATATATACTCTGCTGAGAATATGTATACATGTATACACTATACATATATTCTCGGCTATACATAAATAAAATCAGTCGCAATTCCTCAGATATTTTTTAACTCGCTCTCTCTGTGTGCTTTTCGCGCGACTCTTTGATGTATACATATATCAGATAGGCGCATACCAGATTCGAAAACAAATAAATAAATAAAAACAAAAAAGAGAAGGTAACTGTGAAATACGGAACAATGCCATGTATATACGTAGATTCGGTTGTATATAATCGTATAAAGCTTTGCAGGCGCAGCCGAGAGCGTGTACATATATAAGCTGCTCGCGTTTTGTTTTCCAAATTTTCGCATCAGGCCTGTGTACTGCGTGTGTTTTAACCAAATCTCCATTGTATCTATATATCTGTGTTTTTCTTTAAACTTCATTCGCTCAGAACTGGCAGATTGTTATATTTATCTTGGCGGTACAGCCGCAGCGTCGCGCGTGTCGAGAGCGAATGGGAAGCTTGAAAGAATCTGCTGCGAATTGTCTGCTAAATATACAATGAACAACTCGTTTACACGCACACACACATACACTCATACCTAATACATGGTCACATATATACACGTTGTAAACACACGCGATGACACGAATGCATTTGTTTGTAAAAATTCGTTGGATTTTATACTGGTTGCTAAGGAAGACATGCCCTTTTGTGAGTATTTGTATGGAAAAGTTGTAAAGAATTGAATTTTTTGAAAAGATTTGCAGCTTTAGAAAAATGTATGTAATGTCTTTGGGAACATTGATTTTTTTACTGCATTTAGTATATGCGTGACGGAGAATTAATATGAAGAAAGTAAGTAAACGTGTAGATTATATGTCGTAGCAAAAAATTATCTTTGCTCGAAATCGGGGAAAAGTCTGAGTATTTTGGAAATAATCGATTAGTTTTTTTTTTTTTGTAATTCTTGTATAAAAGTTCACCCGCATTGTCGATTTGATAGAGCTTTTTTTAATTCAATATAATTTCTTTTGATTTCTTTTTAATCGTGAATAATAAAACCATTTTAAAAAGTATTATTTATCAGCTACTAAAAAGAAAGTGAAAGAAATATTTTGAAATTAAAAAAGCAGATATCGTTAAAATTGCAAACCCAAGAGTAAATTACCCAGTAATGTGACTAAAAAACACAATAATACTTTAGTTTCCAAATGTTCAAATTTTCCATCGATTCCAAATACTGATAACGTTCTACCACTGTGTCCAATCTGACCAATTTTTAACTTAAAATTGAGGCTCTTTTGCTGCGTTTCATGTACCTGCATAAAATTCAAATTCGCTAAAAAAAAATGTCAAAAACAAGAACAATCAATTTTATCGGGTAAACCCTTTCTCTTATATTCTGTACATAGACCAATAAAAAAAGTAGCCCCAAAGAGTTGGCATAAATTTATTTTTCAAAAGCTCTCAAACCATTCGACCGATTTAAATCTTTCGATTCTCCCGAATCTATATACCTGTGTAGCGATTGCTCTGTTTCTACATAACAACCTCAGAGGCCCAACAATCGAGCGGCAGGTGAAACGACGCGTCTCCAGGGAAATGATCCTTCGTTAGCAAGAGTATACAGTTATGTGCATCGTGGCATCTCTAAATAATTACACACACATCTGTCTATATCTTTCTCTCACCTGCGCCTTGAGGATCGAATGGGACTGGCGTGAAACACGTTCCCTCGTGTGATCGATGGGTGTGTTATACACATATCCGAAGAACCTGAACTTTACTATATACTGTCAATCTCAGTCTCGATCTTCCTCAGCCTACGGCCGCCTCGTGTATACAAACACATGTGTATAGCGGCTATGCATAAACAACACTAAAATCCATAAAAAAGCAATGATTACGTATACATGAACTCATACACACCTGTTTTCTGAAACATACGCTTGCCGATAGAGTCTCGAATAATACACATACATAAACACAACACACACCCACTTACACACAGAGAAGAGATATCGCGGCAGGCGCGATTAAATGGAACCTCATAAAAGTTGAAATAACTATAAAGCTCGAGCTATGAGAACTAGAACAAAGTGAAACTCGAGGCCATCCGGATTGCGCAGAAAAATTCCTCCTACTCTCTCTTTCTCGCTCTCTCTCAGACACACACACACACACACACACACACACACACACACACACACACACACACAGAAACCGACCGAAAATATTTATACTCTCATCGCTTAAGCCTCGTGTGTCCGCGTACGTACGTGTACATGCGTATACACACGTGCACGATTCCCGCGGTAGCGCACTGCGATTGCGCGCGGCTTCTTTTTGCGCGCGAAATTGCATTTCATATGTGCGCGCGTACGCTCACCCCACATACGTACCTATATATACGCATTGCAGCCAAATAAAAGCTCGAGGGTTTATCTTGGCGGATGTGCTTTCACGTATGCGGGGAGAGCGAGAGAGAGAGAGAGAGAGAGTGAGAGAGCAGCTTCGATCTAGCTCTCGGCGCAATTATGTGTGCGGGCGCGCATGCAGGTGATGCCCGTCGAAATAAAAGCGGCGCGCGCGTATACATGTGTCTCGACTGATTCATCGGGGAAATGAAAAATTGCGTTCGATCTCGCGCGCGCTCGCGCCCGCGTATGTGCTACTGTATATGCTGCTTTTTCTTTCTACCGATGTATACGCGCGCATAAAGCTTCCATTATGTCGATCGATGTGGTTTTTCTCTTCTATTTCCTTGTTTTTAGTATATTTTTTCTTTTTTTATGAATTATGCGACGTCGCTTGCGATTCGTGCAGACGCACATCTCTCGCTGGATTAATTAAATGCACGGATGGGAGCAATATATAGACGGCGATGCAGCTGTGGCGCAAACCAAACTCGAATCATTCGTCTCGCTTCTATCGCATTGAATGTCATATGACCATATTGTGTTGTTTTTTATTTATGTTCTTTTCTCTTTTAATCGTGAATACTTCGAAGCTGTGTTATACAATGACGATTGAGCATAGTTATAATGTAAAATGTCGCAAAGTACCTACTTTTTCATGACAACTGTTTCTTTTTTATATTTCAAATTTACATACTGTCTTTCTTTTTGTTTTGTATACGCCTAAAAACTCGTAGCTTCAATTTCATTTTCTCTTCTCATGAAACTGGGAAATCTCGTTCTGGAAAGTTCGTAAGAAACACGCTTGCCAATTCCTGAATGATGCTGCAATGAAAAAAAATCGTCGCTTTTTTTCTAAGAATCAGAATTCCCATCTTCATTGACAATATGATGTGAAGTGGGCCGGAGGTACGAAAAATCTGCCTAATTTTTAAGCTAATCTTTATATTATCTATTATATATTTAGAATATATAGATATAAACATATAATATTAATTTATATTATAATAATACTTTTAATATAAAAATGTATATTATATATATATACACCCACACCTAATAACAATAATACCGTTCGAAAATGAAAGAAATATATATATACGAGACACTTGACACACAATATCATTCGAGAATAATGAAAGCAAACATATAACTTCAATCAAACGGGTTACGCCGTGAAGTGGATTAACGTCGGATGATTGAAATCGAAATCATTTCAATTTTCCACTGGCCGTATGCACTTCCCGGAAAATCCATTGTAACATGAATATAAACGCACTTCTGCACTCGGCATGATTCTTTACCCTATCCCCTCCCCGCCCCCACCCCATATTCATCGCACACACGATATTACGTGACATATATATTTCTCTTTCAGTTGTACAGTGTGAACCCTCCACTTGATCGATACATATTACTTTTCTTTTTGTTTTCACTCATGACAATAAGACAATAATACCGTATATATGTACATATACATCCCATCTCCATTATCCCTCTACACATTCTAAATCTAGATGACCTTTTCTTTTATTTATTTGTTATCATTTATTACTGAGTAGATTTCTCTAGATGTGTACATAAAATTAGATATTAATTATTTAGCCGATAAACGCAGGAATGACAAATGTGTACAAAAAAAGGGAATCGCTGTTATAGATAGACTAACTGCATTTATAATGCTATTTGTTGATTAATGAACCAGATTTACATGTGTATACCTGAATATTACACTAGATCTATCATTTTTTAATTTTTTTTTTCGCAATTTATTTTAACTTTTCTTAGCTGACTTTGTATACATACGTATTCGATTAGAACGTAGAGTAGACCATTAAAAAACGAATGCATAATCGTGTATTTTTCAAAGGCTTTAATATGGAGTGTATATATTTGCATTAATAATACAAAGAGTTTAATACTCCGCATATACGTAGTGTAAAGTACAAGAGAAGCGTGTAAATAAATCTTGAATCCCTAGAAATAACTTGCCGAAAAGAGAAGTGCAGCAATTAGTAAGTAAATTATTCCATTGTCTCATGTCAAGGTGTATACAAGTATAGAATGTATCGAGCTTTCTTTCGCGCCAACGGCGAAACGCGATAGTCTGTATTCAAGACACGTCTAGCCCTTGTCCGAGGGACCAAATTGCTTTTATAAAAGAATAATTGCTTTCGACGCGGAAATAAATCGATCAAATATTTGTTTATACCGACGCGCGAGCCTCGCGGGGTGTGCAGCTGCTCGCGGGACGCGCTGCACACATTAAAACGTGGACGCACACGACGAGACGACACGTATATTTTTTAATCACGAGCATATTTTGTTATCGTTTTCCATTCATCGTTTACGTATTAACATACTCAATTGATGGCGCATTATATTCTCGCACCGGCGCATTGTACAAACGATATCATTCGTATATACATATTAAGTTCAGAAAAACATACAGCACACGACTGATAAATATATATATATCATTCAATATGATATTAATAAATTACAGACACACTTTGTTTATCGAACGTTATCTCCTCATTTACTTATTATGTTCTTTTGTATATTTATTATTGCTGCAGTGTATAGAATATCTTTGACAAGACAGTGATAAGGAAATTTTATAGAGAACATTACACAGACTCTCTCTTTGGTATTATTTTAATTTAATTTATGATGATTATGAAAAAAAAAAACAAAAAAAAATTATCATGCCATGTGAAACGATAATAATAATAAGGATGTCTGCGTTTGTTTTCCTTGGTTGACCCTGTTACTACTCATGTATCAATCCAATCAAAATTTGCAACTTTACTGCCAATTGAATTCACGTTGATCCACGCTGTGATTTGAAGAAAGTGGTAAGAATCGTGTTTTGCCTTTTCCGTTTTCTTTGAAAGAGACCGATATATACCAAATATTTTACGATTCTAACTAATAACGCTCTCTATCTCGCACAAACTGGACGCAAATGTACATAGCTTGATAACCGTCGGTCGCCTCGAATGGGCTCACTGAAATTCCAACGTACAGAATTTTTCTCACAATATTTTTTCCTCAAAGCTCGTGCTACCTTTATTGTTTCTGATATTAAAATAGCGGTCAGTAAAATTAATTAGATTCTATTTTATTCAAATTTTTATTACACATATATACATTGTGTTAATTATATGCATAAATTTTCGAAAGCCTAGCGGTGTAGTTACCTAAATATTCAGTCGTAATAAGTGTTAATATTTAATGTATCCTGCATTGAGTTCGTGTCTTTAACAAAAAAAAGTTACAATTAACCAAAGAAATTGTAGAAACAAAAAAATTGTAAGAAAATATCGTGTTCAAGCACTTTGCGTTCAAAGTTGTTGTGCACAACGATTTTAAACATCTCTATAACTTTTTGAATTTTATTTTGTAACTGCACTACTACCTTAAAATGTCTCAGTTAATCCCAATCGATGTGTACAAATACATTCGCCAGAATGACGTACATTTTCTGATAAACGCGCGCATATAACTCTTTATCGCTTGTACAACAGTTGGAATTTCAGAGAACTCCCTTTCCTCGTGTCTCTCTTCTCTTTCTGGTGTATATCTATATACGCACAGACACATTTTTTTATTTTCCCCGCTTAGCCGTCACCAGCACTGCCAGTCAAACTGGCGCTCGCTGAAGGTTCGGCGGCAAATAGAATCTAAAACTCGAAGCTACTTTTCTCGATCGAAACTTTAGTGTGACGTTCTTATCCGACATTAAATATAGAGTGACGTATAAAACGCGCAGTTTAAAACGGGGGAGCCGAGGCGGGAGGAAGACGCGAAAAGACAGTTTGTGCGAAGTCCAGGCCTATATAATTTCTCTCTCTCTCTCTCTCTCTCTCTCTCTCTCTCTCCTCTCTTATATTGTTATATACAATTGTGTGGCGGCTTGATGTATGAATGACAAATAATCGCAGCTGCCTCCATGGCGTTATATATGCTCTTTGGCATTGTGTGCCTGCGCAGTGTGTATGACAATAATTGCAACTGACATTGTACGCACGAACACCCGATGTATACGCTTGTATAAGTACACGTTCGTATGTTGGAGCATATACGCGGGTACTGTACGTGTATACATTTTAAAGGCATATAAGTAGATATGCCGCAAGCACGTCGCATGTGGATCTGTAAAATCTATTCCATAGAATACATATATATACCGATATTACAACGCATTTACTACGTCTTCACTGAGTGTTTATAACCAGCCGCCAGGATAGCATGTTGTTCGTTTTTTATTGTACACTAACAAAAGAAAATATACATTTTATATATGTATATTGTCACAGTTCATCCACTTTCATATATACACACGTGCTCCGCAACTCTGTATATCCAGACGATTAATTATTACTTATATTGTACTACTCATTTTTACATTTTTGAATACTGTATTCTATATCCTCTTCTGATTCCTCGTATATATCTTCTATACTATTATATTACTTTAATTTTTTTTTATAACGATTTTTCAATCTTATACTATTATATACCTTTGACAGATATAATATGATCTTATATAACTGACATTTTAAGATTAACGTTTTTTTTTCTCGATCTCTCTCTTTCTCTCTCTACTTTTCATATTTTGAATATATTATATACAATACACAGAACAAAGTTTAAACATTTTTCACACAAGCAAGCATTCGTTTTAACTGTTCCTGTTTTGATCTCGTCAATAAATTCCACACAATACACAGGAAACGACTGCTTTCTTACTTTAAACGCTTCTTGTTTTCTTCTCTTATATAGTAAAAAAAATATATTAAAGATATAATATCTCGAGTTAAAAAAATAAACAATTTCATTTCGTCAAACAATATTACGACAAGAGCAAAATCCGCGTCCGAATCGGCGTCGCCGTCGACGGCTCTCGGAATGAGAGGAAAACAAATCAAAAACGAAATGCGCGACGGCGACGTACCGCACACGAATCATATTGTCTCCATTGATGTCGACACTTGAGTGTCACATGGCTGTAACGTAAAAGGTGTTTTTCCAGGGCCGAGCCGCAAGAAAGGACCCGCATCATTTCCTGTCCTTGCGATATCCTGTAACCGAGAGTTTTCGAGTCTCGATTTTATTTTATTTTATTTTTTTTCTGTAATGTCAAGCGTAAGAGTGTCCTTTCGAACGGCGAAGCTATGTGTTAGAGACGGTCGCTCATATCGCGCTATTGGAGGAGCAGAACACGCGTATCGTGGAGAATCTCCAATCGCGCGAGCGGCGACGCGATGCTTGTATGTCTCTATTATTCTTTGAAGCAAACACGATGTTCTTTTCAATGACTTGATGGACGTTAATTCGCGAAAGCCTGATGTGTTCGTGTGCTCGGTTTGATCGGAGAGCTGCTCTGTCTTCTTGTTTTTTTTTTATTTGGAAAATTTTTCGTTCACTTTTTTATGTTAGAGTTGATGTTTACAGTGGAGATGGATTGAAATTTGAGATGGAGAGAAATCTTGTTTCATGACTTGATTAGCGTTAGTTGAAACGTGATGGAAATAAATTGTTCATTGCTGTTGGAAAACAATGCAACTCTTTTTCTTTTTTTGTAGAAACAAAGTGAAAGGTTGAAAATATCGACTTTTCACAAATGGAATTGTTAGATCGTAATCTATGGTGCAAAATCTATAAGACTAGCTTCAAACACATTAGCTTTAATTTACACTAATGGCAATCGGTATTAAAAATGTTAATCTCTTTCTCACTTTTATTATTGATCTGAGCGTTCAAACCGTGGAACAAGATTCTCATCCATTTCACTTCCAACCTAGTCCCGCTGCGCGACGATCAGCTCGACTATGTTGAAAAATATCTTATTACATATAAATGTTTGAATAAGAAAAATAAAGGGATAATTGAGAGAACTGTATAAAAGAGCGAGTCGAGGCTGATTGGGTTGAGTGGTATCGGTTTATACTGAAATGTCTTTGCGTACTACAGGTCGAAGCATCATCACGAAGAAGGGCGATGGGTCGCAGGTGAAGGAGTCCACTGACAGTACCACAACGCTCGAGGATGACGACGTCAAAGGTAGGACGATCAGTTTGTTTAATTATACTAATGATTTTTTTCGTTTTTTTTTACTTTTTTTATCTCCTCGGCGTCGGTGATTATCGCCCAGTCGCAAGGGATCCTTTTTCTTTTCTTTATTGTGTACAATAGTTGTAACTTGTATTGACTAAGTTAGATACATATATATATAAATTCCGCGAGATATTGCGCGTATAATAACGATCAAAAGTATATTTCAACTAAACATATATATTATTAGGCATAAATTCGTATTTGAATTTTACACTTATGGGTTGTTTATATACATAGATACATACAGTTCTTTATCAGTGGATGATTATTATATTGATGAGCTATGTGAGATATTATTTAATTGTTGGTGCCTTGCAATCAAGTATTTTACTGAAATTTCTTATACTATATAATACAAGCTTTAGAAGTAAACGTTTGAAGTAGCATTTGCAGTGTCATGAGTTGATAAGCAATATTATATAAACAGTTATTTTATATTATTATATTTATACTAAGTAACAAAGTACGGAGAAAAGATTGATGTATTTTATTGACGAGCTTAATCGAAGAATCATCAGGCCAATAAAAGACGTTAAATCTTTGTCGCTTCACTGTATAATATATACAGTCTCGTTTTTTAATATCTGTGACTATACTACTACTGTTACTTACTGCTACTATACTTACTGTTACTTGTACTAATCACACGCGTGCAAAGAAAAAAAAATTAAAGAAAATTTTAGATCTCGCTGTGCAACAACGTGTAACACTTTTATAGTAGGTGATGGAAATAATTTTGTTTCGGTGTATCTAATACAATAATACCTACTTTAATTTCTCAATATATCTTAATAATACTATTATGTTTATGCATAGTCGTCTCTATTATCCATAACTATGAACTTTCCAAAGTTATAATCTCACTCAATATCACGTAACTGTAATATCATATATAACTGTATAATCATGTACAATATAACTGTATAACTTCATCAATTACTCTCTCTCTCTCTCTCTCTCTCTCTCTCTCTCTCTCTCTTCTCTCTCTCTCCATACATATGAGTCAATTAACGAGCGTAAAAACAGTATAGCGACTAGATAATATATATACACACGCGATACAATACTGCTTCTATTTGCGCTCGATCTATATATATATATTTATACATTCATATATATGTTATATTATACTGTAGCTTTGACTCTCGTTATATACATATATTATATATTTTATATATATATATATAATATACTTGCCATTATTTTCTTTAACCGTACATTATATACGCAGAATAAAAGCAACAAGTGTGTTTGTAGCGTTGCTTTTATCCACAAGTGTGTATCTCTGAGTTTGACATATAAAACCCGGCAGAAAAGCGTCCACCAAACCCTCTCCTCCACACTTCCCCCTAAAAAACATCCAAAAAACAATCTACTACGAATCACTTATTCCTTGCGAGCACACGTGTATGAAAAAATACACCCCCACACACATGCATTGACCAGAAAAAAAAATTCGGTGTATCGCACAAATTTTTCCTTATAGACGCATCGGTAATGGCAGAGTTCGGTCTGATGTTGTTCCATCCACCCACACATACACCCAGACACATACACGGTCTTTCCACGTGCTGCACGTGTATAGCGGAAAAAGCGCAACGCACACCCCGGCGACAAACGCAGTTGAGAATATTCGCGTTGCACTTGCGCGGATAATGGCAAATCGGATAAAATATATCGCTGACACCGTAGACACGAGCTTGAGCTCTAATCAACGAACGCAAACGGCCATTATATACGCGAGCGCATCCTACAGGATTATCAGATCTCTCTCTCTCTCTCTCTCTCTCTCTCTCTCTCTCTCTCTCTCTCTCTCTCTCTTTCTCTCACTCTCTTTCTCTTTCTCTCGTGCCTCTCGTATATATAATATACATATATTTACACCCGTCTTCGTATATGTATATACATGTACTTTTGCGCGCGCACGTATTATACACGTAATTCGTGTTCTCTCTCTCTCTCTCTCTCAACTCGATGTATATGTCTATTTCTCTCTCGCTGTCTGCTTCATACCATCACGCGCTCATATCATTTATATACACGTGTATCCGCCACGTGTGACACGCCAAGTATTTTGTATAGGTATATGTGTGTGTGTACCTGCAGTAACGTCTCTCTCTCTCTCTCTCTCTCTCTCTGCCTATCCATATCTCTCTTTCTCTCTGACACACACGTCCGCAACGTACAAATGGTCAATCTCTTTCCTATACACCCTACTGTAATCATGTTTTCTCTCTCTCTCTCTCTCTCTCTCTCTCTCTCTCCGGCTATCCTGTACATTACCTCTATATTCTGCCCAACACAGCCTGGAAACACGTAACCTATATAGAGCAGACGTAAACCCTCACCCATGTACCCAACCAACCCGTAATATATTGACAGTAGAACAGCTGCGCGATGATCTATATGATTGTTATACAGGGTGACGATATAGAGTCAAGTGGTTTTTCTCACGCTCACGATGGGAAACAATGAATTTTCACGAGCATCACCCTGTATACACTTATTACTGTGATATACCACTAAAATTTGCTCTCTGTATATCTTAGAATATGATGCTCACAAATCCATAACACGTAGTTGAAAGCGTAAATCGATCTCTTGTTGATTTCGAACCATCAGATGTGCACGTATTGATTGAATAATCATTAGAGCAAACTATGACCAACGAATTTCCAAATTGATTAATCCGTAGTGTTCACCCTATGCATTATACGACGAGGAATAATGTATTACTCGAGATGAAATAGTCGCAGATTATCGGTTTTTTCTCTCAGTATTTACAGTTGACTAGTGATTTCGAGACTCGAGTCTCGACGTAGACGTATATATACATGGCAAAGTATAACAGCAGAGCCACACTTTTTCCGTATAGTTTATCGATTGAAGACGCGCTAAAAAAGAAACTGACCACCACTTTCAGCTACCAATGTATGTCTAGAGAAAAATAATGTTTACGTATAACTACTAGATTTAATGTCGTAAATAATGATTATAACAGCAGAATGCATAACAATGAACAAAAGAAATAAGAAAAAAAAAATGAAAAGACCTCCAGCGCGTGGCGAACGTAGAAACTATATACATCCAAGTAGATCGAAGGAACTAGACTATATATTATGATTAGAATAAAATGAGCCGTGTGAATCCGATCACAAGGTCAGCATTAGTACAGACTTTAATACGTGTGATATAATGGCTCGATTGAAAAAAGGGTTTTGTTGCGCAACGCTAAAACGCATGCACGACTAATGAAGGGGATCATCCGCTCTGATTGCTCCGTACGATCCTTTTTTCAAAAGAGTCCTTTCATCATGCCATCGTTACATCTATAGTGTAACACCTGTAATCAAATTTATAGTTTTCTATCTATTTGATTAACCATTTTTGCCTATTTAACATTTAAGCATTTTATACTTTCATTGATTTCTTTTTTCAGCTTTTATAATGTACTAATCTATTGCAATCCTTTTATTCTCAAGTTAATAGCATTTGCTTTTCATCGACATTCAAGCAACCTATATATTTTTCATTATTTCCTTTTTTATTATATAACGTTCGAGCTTTTTCTTTTCTCATTCGTTATAATAGACCTACCTATAAATATATACGTGTTTTTAGATTAATATACTAAATATAACATTATAATGAAACCATTAACTTGAACGTGTACATTGAACTGTACGGCTTCGTTAAATAGATTGTGTTACGTCCCTTAGGGACTATAGTCCGTAGATTGAATGTGTAAATATGTACAAACATGATTTTACATGAGGCTTGAAAGTGCAACATTTTTTAACCTCATGTACTAGGAGTAAGCTATGATGAATCACACGTGATATTTTTCTGTAGATGAAAGTATACATTTGATTTGATATTTATTATTATTATTATTATTATTATTATTATTAATTATTATTATTATTAATTATTATTACTCGCTTACTCTATATCTATCCATTTTGTTTCTTATTATCCTGCATTTTTATATACTTCTCTTTCTCATCTTCATTATGTATTTTTTTTCTCACTTCCACATACCTTTTGTATAGTATCTCGGCTAAACACCATTTCTGCCTTCGAGCTTTTAACTCAACAGAGCGCAAACACGCGCACAAAAATAATTGAGTACCAAAGGGAAATGGTGTTTACGACAATCTATATACATAGTTTATAGTCACAATGGATCGAAACTTCGTGCCCTTGTGTTTGTCCAGACCGATATTAGATATATATATTCGATCTTTATATATCCATATTTTACCCACCATGTTCTATATATATTCTTTTCTCATATGTCTATGTGTAGTGAAACCGAAATTATTATATACATTTTTAAACGAGTATACCTATATAACGACCGAGCAATTTTGATCATGCACCACTTTCATCATCACGTGTCCGTGTAGTCCGGTGTTATGGATTTATGAACACCAGATTTTGTCTACCGTCTATAACCTATTCATGTTGCTATATATCTATATATTATGTATAACCTCCCACCCCCTCTGTATATGCTTGCATTCAAGCTTTTTGCATCGCACACGATTTATCCTGCCTGTTGATATAATTAATACACTCAGCCGAAGTTATTTACGACTTTCCAATAAAGCAGTAAAAAATGAAAGCGCTATTTTCACAACAGTCTATCATTCTGTTTTTGTAAATTCCTGAATACTAACAAACTTGCTTAAATCGTTGTTGTTGCATGCACAGCTTTTCAGTTCTTCAATTTTAACGATATTTAAAATCTATTGTTCGAAAACTTGAACCTTGTGTATATATTATGAATTTTGTCGTACATACATAAAACGACTGGAGCTTTGAATGAAAATTTTACAAAAATAGTTGATTGCAATAAGACTTTCCATCACACCTTGTAATTGCCAGTGAGATGATACGTACATTGAGTACTTTCTACGTAGTAAATATATACGTCGACAAATAATTATACTGCACCGTACTGCATGCGCTTTTAAATTGCTTATAATTCCTCGTATGAGTATACAAAACTTTTCTACCGACGTTTTTCTTTAGTATACATCTTGTATTATATTATACAGTAATAAATATGCCATTTTTGTCAGTCCAAAGAAATAAATATATTTTTGATATTTGAACAAACATATATAACGATATTTTTGAGTGAAAAACATGAAAACTGCTAGTGAAAACCCTTACGTCACGAGCTAGAGTAATGTTGATAAACCCACACGGGTGTACCTATATATACAAGTATAAAACGGTAACTTTATAAAATTGAGAGTTACAACCATCTATATATATATCACTGGGACGTAGATCAATATATATATATTTATTATATATGTGCATAATTAGATATACTTTATTTTTAAATTTTCATGATAATTGTGTGTACTAACATAACATAAGAATAATGAAAAACAACGTAAATATTATATAAATATATACATAACAAACAATATAAAACTGCCGTCTAGTATCCGTATCCGTGATGTGTATGTGTATATGTTGTACAGAGGATAAGAAGGGCGGTGTCGACCGGAGCAGCACGGTCATTGCCAAAGAACCCGAAGGTAAAAAAAGCCTCGTCTACACCAACCAACAGACTTTATTTTTCGTCTAATATATTACATACTCAGCTTATGTTTTTTTTCTCTCTTTCTCTCATTAACACCAACTAACATAAAAAACCATACCGCATACCGCTTTGTTTTTTTTTCTCTTTCTTTCGCTCTCATATATAATACGGGAAAGAAAAGCGAAAGCATAATACGTGATATACACTATCCGCTCACACTTTCCACTAACGAAATTAACGAGGCAGCCGCTTGTAAGATAAATAACAAAGTCGAGCGAGCTTCTTGAAAGCCCCCCGTGTAATACTCCATTACTCGATCTCGCACGTATGAGTGTGTGTGTACTTAACGACCATATAAATAAGGTGTAACTCGTGCCTAACAACATAAGGTGTGTGAACACGCAGTGTCTCGAAAAAAAATTCGATACAAACGCATCTCTCTCTCTCTCTCTCTCTCTCTCTCTCTCTCTCTCTCTCTCGACACGCGCGCGCATAAAGTCGACTGTACAATAGTCGCAAGTTGCATAGGGAGAGTAGCCGTAGTAGACCATCTGCGTCACGTTGGTATTTCGGGATAAGGTCCGAAATAGAGCGGCCGCCAAACGGAAATACACCTGGCCGGCCATCGTCGTAAGAGTAAGAGAGAGAGAGAGAGAGAGAGAGAGAGAGAGAGAGAGAGAGAGAGAGTGAGTGAGAGAAACTTTGGTCCAGTGTATAGCTAGTCGTTGCTCGAGATCGAAGATTATTTCGAGAGTAGCGTTTAGCTTGGGCAGTAGTGCCTGCCATGTCTATGGCGCTGCCGGGAACTTCGAGGCAACACGACAATGGTAGTTTTACTCTACAGAATCTATATATACGTGTATATATAGTGTGTGTATACGTAGTTTGCGTGTGTGTGTGTCTCTCTCTCTCACTCTCTGCTTCTCTCTCTCTCTCTCTCTCTCTCTCTCTCTCTCTGTCGTGTATATACCCCGAGACGCGTCACCGTCAGCTGATTTCGTTGTTATAACCTTCCCCTCTTGCTTCTATGTGTCCGTTATACTCGTCCGTGCTCGACTGGGACTTGTACATATACCAGGATGTGTGACCGACGTTTTCCGTATGTGCCGTGTGACACGTGTAGTTTCCTCTTTTTTCTGCCGATTGAAAATCAAAATAACAAAAAAATGAAGAAAAAGTTCCTCGATATGACAAAGTACTGATAGAATGTCTCATGGAAGTAGCGTACGCGTCGCAGGGAACGCCACCGAGCAGTCCTGCCGCGGCGGCCTCGGTCTTCTCGAGGGTGATAGGAGCGGCGCAAGCCCAGAAACAGCCGCCCGGAAGTCCCCTGGGAATCGCCGCGGTTCTCTTGCAGGGCGCACAAGGTAATTTTTCTCTTTGAGCCGAGTGAGTTTGTCCCTCTCTCTCTCTCTCTCTCTCTCTCTCTCTCTCTCTGCTATGTGCGACGAATAGAATGGCATTCGGGTGCGGCGGCTTGGATTTTTTGTGTCTTTGAAAATTTCAATGACCAGCCGCACCGAGAGACGTGTCTTTTCGCGTCTATTGTCGGTGTTGCTATTTTTTCTATTTTTTTCTTTTTCGTTGTGTTGTGTGCCCAGGCTTTCTCTATCCGACGTGTTTTGCTGTGCAGTGTATGCGCGCGCGGGAGGGCTGTTGAGCAGTGGACAACATTTTTAAGGTTTGAACGAATTATCGGTGTTGAATTAAATGAATTCTTTAAATTTGAATTTCAAGTTACTCGGTAAAAACAAATTTACGCGTATACATTTTTTCAGCAAATTTGAGGACGCCAATTTTAACTTTATTTATCTCGTAACAGGCATTCGATAAAACATTTTACGCGTAGAATTCGCAAAAGCCAAAACGTACCAAAAACGTTTCGACAATTTTCAAATACCATAAATATTCCAAGAAGCTCGTACGTAACCTTTTACGCCGCTCACCTTACATTTTTGAAGTGCATACGTATATACCGAGCTCGTGTGCAACAATATCGATCAAACCGTAAAAACTTTTTCCGCAGATTAACATAAAATTGCCCGCTCTCGCGCGCGCGGCTCGATATTCTCTCGAAGCTGCAGCTCTCTCGAAGCGCATGTGACTTTCGAGATCTGAACTAACGATCGGTCGACTCTATGCTGCAGTGTGTGTCTTTTCTCGCACTAACATCTTGAATTTCGGCTCTTTCCGAGTTTCTAAAGCGCTTTGGGCTCTCTTTCGCGCGCAGTGTCGCGCGACGATCGTTACTCGTACGCTCGAGCTCCCGCCGAGATTATTTTTCTGCGAGGATACAGTCGAGGCGTTTAAGGCGTCGCTGAGTCAGGATAATTTTTTTTTTTCGTATCTTTGCTTTTTAATGACAGTAGACCCTAGCGTAGCATACGCTGTTTATTGATAGAGCGAATAATTATATTATAAGTATATGAATTTCTGCGAGGAAACCCAGCACGTAAAATGTCCAAGTACGTAGTTCCAGCAGTTGAGAACCGCCAAACCGGTAAGCTGTGTGTCAGGCATCAAGTTTCTTTTTTTTCTCTCTCTTTATATCTCTCGTTTAACAGAGCATGGATTTTTGTGTATATTACATAATTTTCGTTTTCCTACACAGACGTGTGTACATCCAGTACGAGTTTTGATTTTCGTTAATATTATATAAAAAATTCTTGCACCACCAGAAACAAAGGAAGTTTCGATATTTCATAGCACAGTGTGTAGTTACAGTATATGTATACATGACACATAGAAACACGTACACACATCGACAATTGGTCTAATAACGTATGCTATCGCCTACATTAGTTTGTACCACATTGCCTTAACTGCACAATAGATGGGATGCTCTGCTTTGCCGCACAAACACTATGTCAGCGTATCTCTCATCAATTCATGTGTCTATATTACTCTGTCCACTGTATCTCTTACTGTCAACCTACAACTAAGTGTATATATATATAAATATTTATATGATTCTCCGTATTACATAGAATGTGTGCATTACGCTCTCCCTCCTCACTACCACCCCCCCCCCCCACCCCCAAAGCGACTAACTGTGTAAATAAGCGCATAAATACGTCCGAGCAAGGCTGTAGAGGGCATCATCTGTAAAACGCAGAGTTAGAGGGAATGTGTTCAAGAAGAGTGTGTGCGTTATATCCGTCGGACTGAATATCTATTCCGAGTCTATTCCCGCAAGGACGACACTTTGGCTAATTTTAGATTTAACTGTGCGCACCGAGAGGAAGATCGCGGTAATAAATTTTACGGAAACTTCGAGAAATTTGTCGGTATATATATAGGCAACGCCCCTGCCGCAGTGTTTAGAGGATCTTTTGATACCCATGAATTTGATGTGTGAATAAACTAATATACACATTTTTTGAGATAAGATGGCAAAATATTTAACACATATTTGAACCTTCGATGACATATCTATAGTAAGCATTTTTAGAGACCTTTTGTTTTAATGTTTCAGAAGTTATTCTTCATTAAAAGAGCATAGAGTTATTTACTATGGATGATTAAACAATTTATTGCAAGAAAAAATTCAATTTTTGTACATTTTATATTATCCAAGAAATGTTGGAATCACATTCAAAGATCCATAAGTATGGTCTCAACGGGCTTAAATTAAATATCGCTTTATCAAAAAACTATACCGAGAGAACAAAAGTTCCGAGAGATCATAGAACGCAATAGATATTCAATCCCGGCGAAACAGACACAGACACCCATCAGACACCCAGAGGAGACTCTTGTACGAAAAAAAAAGAAAAGAGAATAACAAAAAAAAGTCTCCCTCGCCCGGTCGTGCCGACGGGAGGGGAGAGAAAAAGCGCAGGCACACACACACACGGCCCTGGTCGTGCCGAGACGAGGAGAAAAATAAAGCGAAATTTCACAGTCAATCTGGCATTGGTATGAATTGCATGTGATTTAGCAGCGGGTAGCGGGAGCGGCAGCAGTTCCAGCCAGAGCAGCAGTAGTAACAGCCAGAATAGCCAGAGCGGAACATCGCCGATCTACCTCAACGCGGCCACGGCGGCGGCGGTCAACGGCCTGCAGGGCTCCAGGCGCCAGAGCTCAGCGAGCACCGGTCTGTAGCCACTCTAACCACCCTTTTCTCTCATACAACCACTGCATTAAGTATACGTGTCAATCTTCTTTTTTTTCTTATTACTTACGTGTGTGTATACGTGTATCGACAATCCGCGACACTGCGCTCTCTCCGTTCTCATCCACCCCCCCCCCCTCCCCCTCCCCCTCCGACTCCGTGTGCAGTGCCGCACGCGTCATTACCATCCCTTTCGACACTATATATACAGCTATATATGTATATACGTTGATCTAACAGCATGTCCATGTGGTGTCAGTGTCTCGCAGATATACGTGTGTCGACCATTTTTTCTTTTTCTTTTATTTCTATTTATTACTGTTACGATGTACTCTTCCGGCAGCTCGTTCGCGGCCAGTCCACTTTGCTGTGACTCGAGAAAGAGTTTATGTGCGCAGTGGAACGGCGAACGAGCTGAGCGGAGATTCGACTCTTCGAGATGGGAAACGGACGATTGCCGGAGACAGGCGGCCGATGATGTATTGAGTCGAGATTTGAATTTGAATTGCCGGGATGTGTGCGTCGTTAGGCTTTTTAGCCTCTCCCGCATATGCCGCGCGGGCGACCCCGTCTGACCCACTTTCCACCGCGCCGTTGTTTCATTCGAATAGAACGAAAGTATAATGGTTATAGATACGTAAGAGGCTTTACTGCGGCTTTTCCAACTACTGCAGCGGGAGCTTGCTATACGAGATAATGTAAATAACGATCAATGGATTCGCGCATTTTTCGCTCAACGCTATTGTATTAAATAATAATTAAGGCCTAAGACTCTTGCGTCACTTTCGCTTCACTCGAACGAAGCATCGTCGATTCCAAACGCTTCATCCACCCCACCGAAAGCGGCTCAGACGGGGCCGCGCCGTACGATTCTCGAAGAAAACCCCCTAAAAAACACGCTATATCAAGTAGATCAAGGCCGTGTATGGTCAGCCGCGCGCGCATCTCTCCGTCTCCCAGTCTCTCGGCGTCCGATGCCTCTCACCATAACTCAAATTTTTCTTAAATATATCTACATGAAAAACTGCATGACTTTTTATCTGACACGTGTGTTATTTGCGCTTGTACGTTGCATGTGCGTCCGCAATTGCCAAATGTGTCTCTCTCTCTATCTATCTATCTATCAATCACTCCCGCACACCACCACCACTGGCCTCTACCCACCGATGTGCAACGCCGCCGCTACGCAACGAAATCGACGACGACTGCTCTCTATCTATCTATCTCTGCACCGCACGTATGTTGTGAATGAAAAAAAAAATTGAAAAACAAAAAACACACTGTGTGTGCCATGAAATCCAGAGCCCGAAGGACCACGACAGACGCCGGGAGGCTACTACCAACTGGGCTACGAGTTGGAAGACGGTAAGAGAGCTGCCGCTAAGAAGGTAATTGCCCATAAGAAGTCGGCGGTGGCCAGCGAGACCGACGACGGCGCTTATTGCTGTAGACAATGTAGCTTGTCCTAATAAAACATATTGTCTCGTGTCGTCGATTATAGCCAGGTATATCCGTTGTGTCTTGTATACATTGCGTGCTGTTTCTCCTGTTTCGTTGTTTCTGATTTTTTTATTTCACAATTTTTTTTCTTTTACGTTTTTTTCGTTTTCGAGGGGGAACTGCAATTTCGAAATCTGAAGAAGTATAGAAAGGGGAACAATTAGCGCAGACAAGTTTTTGTGAAAAAAGTCGAGAGTAATAATTTTTTAAGCGAAACTGGATAGTATTACCTTTGATTTAAGCCTGCTGAGCCCGAAGCACCACTGATCGTTGGATTTTTTTCACTGTTCTAGCTAAGCTTCAAGACAGATGAGTGGATTTAGTGAGCTGAAACTTTTGAATGCCTCTCGTTCTCGCGTGAATGCGGAGATTTTGCTTTGAATGCTTAGAAAATATTTTAGCTGTGTAAACGCGCCATTAAAATTGTCTGAGCATTCAACGAGCAACCAACGAGATGCTTTAAGAATATTAAAAACAGTCTCACATCTCTAAATTCACTCGTTTGTCTTCAACCTTACACGAACAACGCAACAAAATCCATTTGCCATCGATGTCTTAAATCAATGGCAACACCAGCCAATTGCAAGCTGAAAATTAATATTTTTCAAATTTTTAATCAAAACTTGCATATGCCAACCTTTTTTCAACCTTTTCAGTCTTCAAAAGCGTCCGGTCCCCTCTATCTATATATCTCTCGATGAGGCTACAATTGCGTTAAAGAGACTAGCGGATTTTCCTTGGGCGAATCAGCGGCGATTATAATACGTATATATATAAGGAAGAAGGTTGTCAGACTCGTCAGTGCGGGAGAAAGACTTATATCTAGCTCTTTCTCTCTTGGTACTTTGCTCCCAAGTCGTTAGAAAAGACGGGAGACAAAGTGTCGCCCGAGAGATATTCATGAACCGCGCGGGTAATAAACCTTTTTAGCGTCCCTTTTTTCGATTCTTCCTCTTATACTGCTCGAATTTCTCCTCGTATGTATAAACTGTATATGGTGTGTGATATACACTTTGCGCCGAGTCCCTCGCGTGCGCCTCTTTTTTAGTCGGAATTTGTGCATCTGGAGGATTACGCTTTTGTCGCTCGTACGCGGGAAGAACGTCGTAAGTGACTTTATTCGAGAAATACATTTTTATGCAAATGGTTTAGGAGACAACTGCGTGCAGAGGAATCTGCACTATTCTTGGTAAATCGTTTTCTGTGGAATTGGAATGATACTTAACTTTGTCTTTGCTGAATGAGTGGATGTCTACGAAGGTTGTAACAAGGATTCTATGTTAATAGCGAGAAAAGTGCTTCAATTGAAAGAGAATTCATCTATATTGGAGGCACTGATAAAACGTTATCTACGCATAAAATTTACATCGTCGTTTTTATGTACGAAAAGGCTTTTAAATTTTCCTTCCTTTTTTTTCAAATTCCCATGATTTTTTAATCGGATAGAGCTTTACAACGTAATTTTTTTTAATTAAGATAATTTTCTTCCACTTTTTTGCAAAATACGCCACGATTTGTTGACACTGCAAAACACCCTCCAACTTTTTATCGAAGTGTCCGATATATGGACAGATTTTTTATTCGAATGAAAGCTTTTACATTTTACTTTATTGTTGTATTATAACACCATAAAACGATTCTATATTGTGAAAATAACATGTATTTAAATTAAAAAAGAAAAAAAAATGTTGTCATCAACTTGTGCGTGGATAAAAAACTATATTTGAATTTTGATACTTACAGAACTCACTTGAATAAGCTAAAAAGTCACTTTCGTCGTTTTTTCCGAAGAGCCACGGATATTCACATTAGTACGTAAAATTACTATATAATTCATATACCACGATATCGCCACTATGACTATCTTCCTACTCTATCAGAATAATTATATGCAAGGAAGAAATTGCGTACTATATCTCAACTCTAAGAATTGTACATTACTTGACAATCTATATATTACATATAGAGATATTCGCACTTGTAAATATAGATCCTAGATGTATTATACATGATGTAGCTGTAATTCTCAATCCCGTCGATTTTGTGTATAATATCCGCATTATTGCCAATGTGCCTTGCAGACTTTGAAGAATAAACAATTGAAAAAAAAAGTGAAATGAAAAAAATATTATGCTGCGTTATCTTCTCTTGCCGCGATTCATATATACGATGACACACAAGCTCCACTCATCATATACAACATACCCCTCGTATTTGTACATGAGATGTCTACAAAAAAAAGTCCACAACGAAAACTCGCGCTCACTTCCCAAATTCTTGTCTCTCGCGAGTCAACATCGCAAGATCCACACGTAGGCACGACTTACATCTCAAACTTCAAGGAAGCTCGCTCTTGTCTCGCGTTATGCTCTTTCGACGTTCTTTCTCTGTCGCGCGACAAGCCGGTACAAACGAGCGAATAAGGGCGGACAAAAAAAAAACACAGACAACGAGGACAACGACGACGACGACGACGAGGACGACGACAAAGTCGAGCGAATGGAATCGGAAAAGTTCTCGATTAATTTAAGCCCCGCCAAGGGGAATCCACTTGACGAGCCCATCTCCCAGAAGGTCCGACGTTCTCGGCTAAGTGAATTTTCTCCTTTATTTTCGCGGACCGGCCGACTGGAAACGAAGTCATTAGTCTTTTCCTCTCGTCCTCGCCGTATTAATTTCGTTTCGCGACTCTATGCTCACACACGCGCAATTACATCACAAACATACGGAGACACGAAAATTACACAGACATATCATGAGACACAGAGATGTGTTTTTCTTTTCCTTTTGGTTGAAACGTCCGGCCGGGACGTTTGTAAAGAAGTAATAATATTGCTTGTAGACATACGAATCGTCTGTCCTATCAAGACCTGCAGCCAGCTCTCAACGAACTCCCAGTGCTCAGGTAAATTACGCAAAAAACAAAAAAAAAAAAGAACAAAACGTAGACTAGATGATCACGATCACGCAGTTACATGTATACATAGCAGAGGTCGAAATGCAGATATTCAGCCTATTTTGTTTTACATTATATATGCGTTATATATACTACAGCGTAGGTCTCACTTTGTGATATATAGTTTTTTGTTACTTTTGTTGTTATTGTGATACTGTTATTATTATTATTACTATTTGTTTACGTCATTATTGCTATTACTAGCACAGCCTTGCGGCTATATAAACACGTTTGTCCTTACATAACACAATGGATAGTTTTTCGGTTTTAATTAAGGAGAATCGAAGAGAATTTGGTTTTTTTTAATATGCTATACTTACACATAAATATTTTTAATAAGAGCACAATTACACAGTATATTTTTACATCTTGCAACATTGCATACATTCTCAACTCTTTCAATTGCTTTTATAAGATCCTTCGTATACAAAGTGCATTGCTCTATTGTTTTATTACTTTATATAAAATTTTCAACGACGAATATAACCGACTATATAATATATCCCAGATATATGCATATATATAACATCAAATATCGCTCAGACTGTACATGCTAACCTTTTCGGAAGGAAAAAGAAAGCTCTATGCAGCTTTTCGCGCATCGGAAGCAGAGGCCGAAAAGAAAAGGAAAACGTGGAACGAACAAAGAGATTTTGCTTTCAACGAATTATTTAATTTGCATACGCACTGGCCTGTTTAAGCTTTGCCTTTGCGGAACGTTATACGTGTATTAGGCATTACGAGGAAAAAAAGATTAAAGAAAAAAAAGAAAGCAACGAACTATTAGTGGTAGACACTGCAGTGGTGGTCAAAATGGAAAAGATAAGGAGTATCCTATAGATACATATGCATGTATATACATAATATACATGCGTAAACGAAATGCGCAGAGTAAAATTGGCATTCGCGTAACGCACGCAATAGAAACAGAAAGGAAAAAAGCACGACGAGCGAGAGATAAAGAAAATAATAGAAAATGCGAGATGAGCTTCGCGGCTATATAAGAATGCAAGACTCGCGGGACAGGACTGTGCGTGTATATATACATATAGACGTGAATACACACATGTATATAGAACGTGAGCGAAGCCAGGAAGGAGGAAGCATCTATACAGAGTAGATTCCTTATCAGTGATCGTGGACGAACTGTTAACGTAGTTATGGGGGCTATATTCTCACGCTGTATTATTCCTCCTCCACCTCATCTCTCACTCCGCGAGAGCACAAAATTTCTCCGTATACAGTCTCTCCAATGTACATATAGATGAGATCTGCAAGTAGATTGTTCTCTCACGTCTTTAGTGTACAGTCCCACAAACTGCACCTTCGTCCACGATCATTATCTACATATGTATATATATATCTCGTATAGTATAATACCGTATATACGAGCCTGTGTATATCTGCAAACGTCTTTACATATACACACGAGCCTATAAAGCAAGGAATGATATATAATGAGGAAAAAGAGTGTGTATCTGCGGCAGTAGAAAAAAAGTAAAAAGTAGGTCACGTTTACGGAGCGATCGCGGAAAAAAAATGTCAAACGCATAACGTCCGCTAAAGAATAGTATACACGTAAATTTAACGAGGATTCGATTCTGTATAGGATGTAGATACATTATTACATACAGATTATTATTTTTTTTTGTTCTTTTTTTTTTGGCCACGCGGAGATAATAATACATCGTGTACTCTACTGTATACTGTTCTATATGAGAGTTTCGTGCATGTGGCTGTTGTGCTGTATACAATTGTTTTACGGAGAGAGAGCCCGACTAAGAGGTCGACGTTAGCGACGAGAATTGTACTGATCCACTCATGTTGACGATTACAGCTCGGCGCCAGGAAATCATCAAGATGACCGAGCAGCTCATCGAGAGCATCAACAGCGGAGATTTCGAGGCGTACACGTGAGTCCCTTTCCCGCATTTCTATATAACCTTAGGCGTGTATATACATAGCCTTTGATTAATACGAAAATGATGGAGTTTCACAAAGCGTCCGCTGCAGAGGGAGATCCAGCTTTTCCGAGTGTATTAATTTCGAAATTGTACTACGGCGCTGGAATTGCTATTGAAATTACGTTCGCGATTGTAATTTAGACGCAAATCGCGTCGTAACGGATAATGGGAGTATTATAAATAAATGAACAGCAGTCTTTTTACCGATAATTCTATCTGAGTGGAACGTACTTATACTACATAAGGTTATGCCGTAGATGTGGAATCGAAGTAATTTAATTGAAAAATAAAAATAAATTTACCAAAATCTAAGAGTCAATTTTTAATTGTTACAGGAAAATTAGTTCTTTTATAGAGTCAGTTTGTGGCGCGAAATTCGAATTTTTTTGGTTGACCGCGAAAGATTCCATTAAAGACTCAAAGAGCTATCAGACCACCATTTTTGTAATGATCAACCATATACTGTGCAATATATAAATATTTATACATGATGTACACACACATGTAATTACGTGCACTATATTCTCCATACTCGCATGAGAATTTTTCTCACATGCGAAAATCGATTAATTCTCCACTGATATTTTCAGGAAAATCTGTGATCCCCACCTGACCGCGTTCGAACCGGAGGCTCTAGGTAATTTAGTCGAGGGAATGGAATTTCACAAATTTTACTTTGATAATGGTAATTATATCTTATTTGCATTACACACTAACGCCGCAACAGCTCGCACCATGCGAATGTCAATGTGCTTTCAAAATATACGTGTATATAATACGTGATAATCGCCTCCCACGCAGCACCTAAAATAACTCACACCCTCCCCCACTCTCTCTCTCTCTCTCTCTCTCTCTCTCTCTCTCTCTCTCCTTATACTTATCCCTCGTTCTCCCCAATTTTAATTTCGCAAGCTTCTTATTTTTTCGATCTTGTATAAGTATATATCTTTCTACCACTTTTCGATATGTTCGTCTCTTATCACACCAAAACCCGTTTCCCGCATACGTATATATATATAAACATATAGCGTAAGTAAATTCGAAGAAAAATATATAAGGAAGAAAAAGTTTGCCACACTCGCGTCGCGCTCATCGAGCGATTAAAATATAAATATGAGAGTGTGGTAGTCGAGGAGGACGGAAACTTTGCGAGCAAACTTCTTTCTCTCAGTCTCTTTCAGTGTGATATCGCTGTCGGTTGGAAGGGACGAGAGAAAGAGCGCGTCGGCGTACGCTTCAATAAACTTTCTTCATTAACCCACCTCCTAATAACTTTTTCTATCTATATATCTCTATCATTTCGTTTCTCCCTTTCGCTCTCTCTCTCTCTCTCACTCTCGCTCGTATCTCAATTAATACTTTCCACAGACTTCCCTCTTGCTTCTATCCGAATTATAATCTTCATACATTCGATGCACTTGTTATCTTCTCTTCCGTCTATACTTGTATACAAGTAATTTTTTATCTTCTTGGATGCGCGTGATTAGTTTTTTCTCGAGGCGGCATATGTTATCTTCGAATATTAAAAAGTTAAAACGCGAAAAAAAAATTATTTTAACGCGAATTCTAATAAAATGACAAATTTCAGATTCTTAAACGCATGACCCATAGAAAATGTTTCAACAACTCTTATTTCTGCTATGTTTATGAATGCAGAAACGTTGATTCGAATGATTAAAAAATTTTTCAGCAAAAGTTCAAGAGTCAGTTCTCGGCTAAACTGTGAATCGACTTTTCACTATGTCACTGTTTGAAAATATGGTAATCGCAGACTTAAACGAAAACCGCGATGCACATTCAATTTAAGCTAAAACGTTTTATTGGAATTCGCCTATAACGCTGAAAATTCTCCAATTTTTCCAATCCGCACACAGACGTGTAGACGAGAAAAGAAAGTGCAAGTGTGTATCACCCTATAACCAAGTGGATTTTAGGGAGCATAACTATTTACGCGTATGTTTGTCAAAGTAGTACTGGGAAAGAACTGCAAGGCCGTTAACACAACGATTCTGAATCCCCACGTCCACCTGCTCGGCGAGGACGCCGCCTGCATCGCGTACGTCAGACTCACCCAGTACATGGACAAGTACGTATCGTCTGTGTATCGTCTGTCTCTGCGTGTGAATGTGGCTGCGTGATTGATACGTCAGTCGGAGAAAGTCGATTAGCTCGACGATCGATCGATTTTTCTATATGTGGCGCATATATATGTATATATGCGTGTGTGTATATGTATATATGGGTTTTCAAAATGTTCAAATCCTATAGATCAATCATTGATATTCCAGTTACGTGTACAAATATAAAAGACATGCAATGAATAATACGCATAGAGAGAGAAACAAAAATGAATCAGGCTGTCGCGTACACGCGACGAAATCCATGCAGGAAAGTGCTCTCTTTCAGTTGGCTCGGAGTCGTCGATAGTTTTTTTTTTTTTTTTTTTCGAACTGATCGAAGTACATGGCGACTTTGAAAACTTTGTAAAATCATGAATAACTCACGTAGATCAATGAACGCGCAAATGAACCGAGCGACTCTGAACTTGCGAAAACTGCGGATTTTTCGCGTGCATAATACGACTATAGAAGTTGGAACAAGGTTTGACAAATCGATGTGATTAATTGCAGGCAAGGCGTGGCACACACCCAGCAGAGCGAGGAGAGCCGCGTCTGGCACAAGAAGGACAACAAGTGGCAGAACGTGCACTTCCATCGGAGCGCGGTGACGGGCCCCTCACCATTCTCCTTCAACAAGTAAGCTGTGCTCAAGCGACCCGGCGAATTTCACCGTCAACTCGGCAGCGGCAGCAGCGGCAGCAGCGGCAGCAGCGGCAGCAGCGGCGACGGCGTCACCGGTCTCAGCGCCCGCGCAACCAGCAACAAGCGCCAGAAAACCACGAGCTAGGAACGATCCAACAGCCACAACACACCTACACCTACCGAAACACGTTGTTGTCCCACTGATGATGATGTTGATGTTGATGATGATTACGACGATGATTTTCATGATAATGATCAAGGCGAGGATTGGCACCGGGAGCAGCGACGTCGACGGCCATTGCGACGATCACGACGAGGAGGATGAGATGAGCGCGTAGCGGCAGCAGCAGCGGCTATACTGTGCTTACACACGCATGTCCCGGCGGCGGAGACGAAGAGACGGATGAGACGGGGAGGCATGGCTTGCAACTCTTATAATTCTTAGCTAGAGTAACAAATTTTTCGAGCGCGTCTTAGACAGAGTGGGAGAGAGAGTCGCTTAGTGATCGTCGGCCAGTTCGAGCCTTACAAAAGTCGACCAACGTGCCGCCTACACACAGCCGCGTTTAATCTCCTAACCGAGATGAGCAAGGAACTGCAACAAAACAAACAAAAATAATAATAAATAAATAAAGCAGATATAAGGAAAATAAGATAAAATATATAAACGAGAGAAACAAAACATACGCAACTACTCAGGGGTCTCTTCGTCCGGGCCCGAGACCCTCGGAGCAACAAGACTGCTATCGAAACGATAAGGGTCAGCATTTCAGTGTCTACTTAAGTATACATAGTGGAGAGAAGATTACGAAAGGTTTTTTCAAGAGAGATCAACAGAGGGAGATCAACGAGGTTGACAAGGTGCGCATTTGATATTGAATCCTGAGCTTGTTGGGGACGCCGTGAAAATTGGACGGACTTAAAAAAAAAATAAAAATAAAAATGAATAAATGAAATGGCCACAGCGGGTCGATTACTGTCAAGCCGAGGACGACACATAAAAAAAGAAAGTATTAAACATGCCGAACATGGTGAATGGGAGACATATAGTCGTGAGGATGATCGTCGCTATATATACTGCGAAAAGACGGGGGCTGAAGAGAATTTTAAGCAAGAGAGAGAAAGATATATACACATTATACACTTATAGATAGAAAAGAGACTCCGATCGGACCAATCGTCAGCGTTCCTCAACTGTTCCGCACCTATGCATAATATACAGAAAGAAAACACATACATACACCCACACGTATAACACACATAATTCGATAGCTGATGCACTCGACTCGCGCAAGCGCACGACTTACAATTGCTCCAACGCTCTATTGCGTATATCCGTTTAACGACGAAGAGAAAGAAAGAGAGACAGGCACACTTTCAATCGAAGGAAGGCATCTTTGCAACGATACACACTAGAGAGACACAGTTGTACACCAGAACCGAAAGGATTATCTATGATCTTTGAGATGACTGTATGCTGTGTACGAGCGCCCACAAGATCGGAAACGATTTTAAAAACCAAAGCAAACCAAAAATATAAAAGATGTTATGATAACGAGAAAAAAAAAATGCAAAAAATAATAATGATAAAAACGCAAAAATTGTAATCGCTCGGAGCTGTGTGTTGTCCTGCTGTGTAAGTATGCGTCCATGTATGAGGCTGCGCGTGTAAGTGTTTACTATCTATACAAATATAAATATAAATATTACATATAAATCATACGTCTCGAACGTTTCTCGTCAGCGCATCGGGCTTCTATACGAGCTTCACGCCAATGTTCTTTTCTATCTTTTTAGAATCATTGATCAAGTGTGTGTGTGTGTGTGTGTGTGTGTGTGTGTGTGTCTGTGTTGCGTGCGTGCATGTGAGCGTGCGTGCGTGTGTGTGCGTGTGTGTGTCTGTCTTGGGAGTATACGCGTGTGTGTATATACACACACACACACACACACCAGCGTTTTACCGTGAAAGATGCGTGTATGTGCGAGGATGCAATCGGAAAGCGCGAAATGTCTGCCGTAAAATATGCAAACGTGTAATAAGAAAAGAAAAACTTCTCAGCGACGCGATGTGCGCGGAATCTTTTCGCAAGGGAAATTGATTACTATAGAACACACGTACACCAGCGTAGTTCCGTTTTTTTCCTTCGGATATGCAATACAACGATAACAGACGCAAAACACACACACACGTCACGCGTACTCACGTTTATTGCTCGAATTTTTTCAGACTCGTTAACACTTTGTCAAGTTCAAATACGATATATTATACATATTAAATATAAACGAGAAAAAGAAGCTACTGTCGCTTTACGATGAAAACTGTGAGACGATAAGAATGATGCTGACGCTGATAAGCGAATGTAGCGGACGCGTTGGCGATATGGGAGGGTCGAAGGATCGGCGAAAAATATAGCGGTTGACCACGACGGCGACAACGACGATGATAATGAACTGTACAGGAAAAAAAAATTTTAATCTTCCTCGAGCCGTTTCTTTCGTATAAAAAAAGTCATTTCTATATAGTGCGTATATTAATAAACGTGAAGGCATACTCTGTAATATTTGCGTTGTTACTCTATAGCATCCCGTACTCTCGTACTAATTAGGGGATAAATATCAGAAGCAGAAATGATAAAAGAACGCGACGTCGTAGACACTTCTACACAGAAACATACACACGTACATACATACAAAGACAATATACTTACACACACATACACACACACACATACGAGCTGCTCCATACTATAAACTTATATGTGTGTAGCGTCGTCGCGCGCAGCATTGCCATAGCAAAAGAGCGAGAAATGAAGTTTAAAAATGAAAAAAATTATAATATGAATCACTTTCACCCTTTCACGCGCATGTATATGTACATACATATGTTCGAGTGTGAAAAAGTAAGCGGAGATAAACTTTTTTCATAAGTAGGTAAACACGAGTTTAAAAGTGGATGGTGATGATAATGATAATGTGAGCAAGAGAGAATGAATGATACGCACGTATGCTGCGAGGGTATAGCCGGTGTATGGAGCTTCGAGGGAGCATTGTGGAAGGGACGGAGACGAGTTGAGTATACTAGAATTCGATGTTTGCGAGCGAACGAACGAAAGAATCGGTGGGCTAAACACAAAAAAATGAAAAAAAAAACGCTAGTTGCTCGAGATTGGGCGAACGCGATGAGGACATGTGTACTCCGAGGATAATCCGCGCTCTCTGTCGTATCTCTCTTTATATAATAAATGTTATATAAATACATACATATGAATTTAATTAAATGAAAAAAAAAAACAAACAATTGAGTATAAGAGTGTGGAGTAGTCAGCAACGAAGCTTGCCGCGTGCGATAAAAAGCTGGTCGTTCATCATCGAGAGAAAGAGAAAAATTTTCAGCGAAAAATAAAAAAAATGAATAAATATATTAGGAAAGAAAAAAAGAAAGACTTGTAAGAGTGCAGTAGCAAATGTGCGAAAAGAGAGTGGGAGAGGCATTAAGCGATTAAGATTGAATTTTTATCGAATTTAAGTCACTACGATATGAATCTTTCTACACGTTCGTACATCCTTTACTATAGTGTGTAAAACTAAGTATAAATGAAAATCTCCATCTAAATAAGAGAAAGATTAAAGGAACATTTTTCGCCATCGTATATATATTATATATAAATATATAAATATATACATATTAATAAAGAAAACTACGATAAAGGTATGATTTAATATATTGCAAGAATGAAAAAAGTACTATATAAATATAAATAATATATATAATATAAATATAAATATAAATATTATTAAGGTAAAATTAAAAGTTATATGAATATAGTTATTTCTACTATTCTGTAATTCGTCGCTTCTACGTGTGATTGTTGTATAAAGTATTTGCCATTAATTTCTTCTCAGACTTATTATACGCGTTATACGATTATATTGCCATTATTATTATCATATTATATACTGTTATTCTCTGTCATCGTCATTGACATTGCAATTTTACTATTACCGCCAGCACCACTGCGCTATATCATTATCGATTTATCAACATATTGATTAACCGTTCTATGTATCGATCGACGAATCTTGAATTATCAAAGCAGATGCGCAAAGGCAACCAAAATATTCAACTCAACTATACCGTGCTCGAAAGCAACCAATGTTACCAGAAATAAAAAAAGACAAAGATATCGCAAAATCAGATGGAATGCGTAAAATATGATTGTTGTATTAATTGTAAACAATATTTTATTTCCTATGTGAGAGTACGATACGCGCGTACGCAACTTTATAATCGATTATAATTGAACGCTCTTCAATAGTCGTCGGAATTTCCGCGCTACCGTATCTTCATTGCCGTATCTCTACATTAAAAATAATGAAAAAAATCTACCTATTCCAGGATGAAAAAAAAAAGAAATTTTGCGGGAAACAGCCGTTTGCAAACGCGATAAACAACATAAACAAAAACCAAATGGCGCGAAGTTTACAACAGTGTGCGCGCGGTGTAGACGCGATAAAGCGAAGAAGCTGGTCATGCTTAAAGTTGTTTCTTCTTGTTATATAGAAAAGAATTTACTACAGCGAGTCGTCGATGCCTGACCGAGTCAAGCTCCCGGCTGAAAGTCTATACCATGTACATAATAAGCTTCGCAAGCGCTTGAGAGCAGCAACAATGTTGTTGGGAGCTTGCATGAACTTTTGTTCCTACATTCAATCGTTTCTGTTTTTGTTTTTATTCAATGCCTTATATGTAATGTTATAAAAGGTATGAGATTCAATTTTGTGCTTCGATGACAATGAGATTAAATGATTTCTATAACGTATATATATATTGGATGATTCATGCAAGTTTTCAATTTTATCTCGATGCTTCGTACACATGAACACAAACGCGAGAGTCGACTGATGTGCTCCTTTCTTCTCAACCTTGATCCCCTGTAATATCGACTTACGTTTTCTCTGTCGTGTACTGAGATGTGCGCGCACATAATATATAGTCTGTCAAATTTTATCCTTCGTCTTGAATATGCGATTGTGTCGTTGTCCTGAATTTTAATGTCGTAGATTTAAGTTTTCATGTGTCTATTAGTGGAGAGAAAGTGAAACAACCGAAAGAAAGGAGATGAGTAAACTTTCAGCGAGGCAGAGCTTGAATGATCTTCGATCGTCGACAAGATTGAGATATTTAATACTATGGGTGTGTGCCACTTGTTGACTCAGGGCTTTACTGTAGACCTGTCGCGTCTTCATGAAAAAAAAAATAAAATAAAATAAAATAAAAACTACACGAAATTATACTTAAAACAAATTTAACCTCTTAACGAACGTAATATGAAATACCAAAAAAGACATTAGAAAAAAAAGAAAAAACTTGAATAAATCAAATAATTATTGTCAAATTTTAAAATAAATATTTCATGTACTCAGATACTAAAAACATCATACAATTACAATAGTCTTTCATTATTATTGTTATATATAAACAAAGCTGTCCTTTTATATATATACATATTGTAGAACAACTTTGCAATAAAGTTCTGAAAACAGTTAAAAGAGAAAAAAAACCTTCCAAAACTTGCAAACCTTTTTGACAACTTCTTTTTATTGTTTTTCATTTTTTTATTGACATTTTATTTTTATTTATTTGTACATACAACTTTACAGAATACAATCTACAATATGCGTTAAGCGGTTAAACCGATGTATTTACGTAGAAAAAAATATTAAAATCAACAAAAAAAGAAACGCATAGCAAAATCGACGAATAATCAATTACGCGTATTTTCTTTTAAATATCGTGAATCTATGGGATAAACAAAGAGAAAAACAAACGAAAAAAGTAATCCAGAATCGAGCGGAAGCGTCAACGACATGAAAAAAAAAAAATTAACTTGAACATCGATGAGCTCTCGACATGCACTCAATATTTGGCCTAATAACTACTTTTGTTTTAAATATGTAAACGACTACACAACTATAGTAGATTATAGATAAACGATGAGCTGTTGAAACGGAAAAATAATTTGATCGAAACCAAAAGGACAGATCCTTTATTATATTCTTTTAACTTTTAAACAAGAGCCAGTTCCACTAAACTTGACCATTAAGTATACGATTTGAAAACATTCTATAAGTATTTAAAAATAAAGAAGTGTATACGCCGTACTTCAATATGCTGTTCATTATATATATTCAAACTTTTACGTGCGATAACGCTTATGAAGATTTACAAAATATATGAATCTTCAAAGTATACTATAAAACAGTTTTGCATTATTTTTTACGTATAAATATACTATATATTCGCTTGTGAGATTCCTTATAGTATTAAAAACTATAAAATATGAATTAGCGGATTTTCAGTACGTATAATTAAAGATTCGAAATGATCTGTAGAAAGAATCGGAGACTAGGTTAGAGAAGATAAAGAACATTTTTTTAATCCTGTCGTTGATCACGATTTTTACTTGTTATACATGAAACGATCCATAAACTTTCTGAAGTGTTGATGTATAGAATTATAATCCATATACATACGTTTCGATATTTTTACATGTTTCTACGGAACATATATCTCAATATAATAAAGATTATAAGGGTTATCACTGCGTCCCCGAAATTCTTTTCTTAATTATTATTATCATTATATTAATAAAAAAATTAAAAATAGAGAAATCAAAGTACAAGATGCATGCTATATATATATATGTGTGTGTGTGTGTGTGTGTGTGTGTGTGTGGTTCTCTGTGAAATCGAGAGGTTGAAATTTAATTTTTTTTCTAATCATATTCAATCTCTTCAAATTGATGAGATACACCTTCCTGAATTTTTTCAGATTTTTTGCATCCACTATCTCTGAGTTAGGGGGGTCAAAGTTGGTAAAAACCGATCTTTTCGCATTTTTGCTGATTTTCAAAAATTCATAGTTCCTCAGGGAAGCATTTTTAAACGTAGGAACATGTAATACTTTTTTTATAAAATTTTGTCTAGTTTTAAAACAAAGTTTGCTCCAGACTACAACTTCCAAAAAATTCATGAATATACCTTTTTCAGTACGAAAATGTCTGTGAAACTCTCAGAATGAACCTAAGCTACTCTGATGAGCTAAAAATCAAAATATTTAGTTTGGAAACGAAGCGGAATTAAGAAAAATCTCAAGAATACTTTTTGTCTTAGAATTTTTTTTATTATGTAAATATATTTTTTCAGATAGGAAATCCAATTTTTTAATTTTGACAAGTGGTATTTTGTATGGCATAAATGTATTATAACATAGTTGTAACATATATGTAACTTAGAGATAATCCATGCAAAAAATTCTCTCGATTTCACAGAGAACCTACCATATTTGTATGTATGTAGGTATGTATGTATGTGTATATATAAGTGTATATACATACATACACAGAGTTTCGGGGCGCTTAATTAATTGCGCTTAAAAAAGTATATAAATATATAGATGCGTTGTCGCTTTCTCGTTATTCAAGAGTTTACGTTTTTTGTAATGTATAGAGATATACATATAGGTAAACTTTGTTTTTTGTCAATTTCCAATAGAAAAAGAGGATAATATATAATAATACTCGGCTGACACGCGCAACCGTTCCTTTTTGACTACACTTAATCTTTTCATTTTTATAAAATGCATATGAGCAATGGCTCAATCGGTACATTTATCACAAGATATTAAACTAGCGCCTGCAGTGAGCTATTTACATATAGATAATATAATATATAAGCGTTTTACTATTATTTTAATCATCCTTTCTCGGGAATTGTTCAACTTGTTTCAATCTTTGTTTAATTTTTTCTTGCGCATATTATGCTTTACACATACTAACGCCATGGAGTAAAATTGGAATGATAATAAAAGCGTAACCATAAATTCGATTGTTGCGAAACGGTGCTTAATGGAATCTTGACTGTGCATAGCTTACTGCTTATCTCAACAAAATATGCCACGAAAATTGTACATTTTCGTATGCACTAAATCATGATACGTGATATACGTCTCCCGCATACGAACTACAAAATATATCACACACCCATACACACACACAACACAATACGAAATCCACTCCCCAATATGCTTGTCAATATATACGTGTGTGCGAGACACGCACCGCCTTTACTGTATACCGTGAAATTTAAAAAGCGCCAAAAATCAACTCGATCTGTTGTACTTTATTAGAAAACATATATAAACGACAGGATAAATGCACGCGTGACTTGCCTCTCTTCATGTGTTCTTCTTCCTGAAAAAAAAATCTTGAACTATATATATATATAATCGAATGCTATTTGTGTTCCGCTAAAATTGTCTTTCGAGAGTCTGCGAGAAGAGAGAAAATACTACGAAATACACACGATATATACGTATATTTCGATATATCAATTGTGAGCTTCGTGTGTATGAGAGATAACGGACGGGATTGCGTTGTCGCGATAGAGATGAAAAATTAAAACAAAAGCAGAGTAAACGGCATTATATGCAAGTACCTTGATAATGAAAACAAAATCCTCTCTCGTCGGTATTGAAATATAAAAACTATAGTAATTATTACCAATATTATACATTTACGATAACAATAACGATTGATTACAATTTTGTCCTAATGTTCGAGAAATAAAAATAAATCTCCGTAAAACGCAGTGTTTTTTTATTATATGTACTCTGTAAATAAACTTAAGTGAAAAACAACTGTTTTACAGTGAATATTCGAATGCACTATTGCATTAAGTGAAGACCCTTTCACTGCGAAATAGTGAGTATACGCTGCGCAATCTAGCAGAAATTCGCTATTTAAATAACTAATTTTTAATTTTTCAATAAACGAATAAACGCTTTTTCCAAAGTGAATATTCACTTTTATAAAAATGGATACACTGCGCAATCTTGTAGAATTCCACCAATTAAATAAATAATTCAAAAGTTTTCATTAAACGAATAATAACGCTGTTTCTCTTAGCGAAAATTCACTTTCATCTTTCTTTGTAAAATCATTATTTCCTACGATAATTTATTATATTCTTAATCGACAAAGTCTATACTTATTGATATAGTGAGTATTCACCGGATGATTAATGTACTAGCACCATTTTATAAACTGTATGTCACTATAATAGGCAGTGCATATTCACTAATTATTTAAGCCGCTAGTTCACTTTCAAATTAGTGATGAACATTCACGATTTTAAAAAGTGAAATTAATATCATGAAATTTTTCAATTTTTAAATAGTGAGTCATAACTTTGCAATAAACCAAATTTCGATTTCGCTTATTCAATAGTAAAAATTTCACTATTCTGAAAGTTATAAACAGTTTACTCATTCAAATAGTGAACGTTTCACTCAAATTATTTTAGAGAGCGTACGCCTACAATTCGTTTTAGCAAAGAATCACTTGAGAAATGTTAGGATTAAACGATGAATTTATTTCCCGATAAATTAAACAATATGATGGAATATTATGAATACAATGGCATACATATAAATCTGCCTTCTTATTGATACAGAGAGACAGGAACGGAAACGCAACATACAAAATTTAATGCGGATGAATAAATCATGTTGGACATACACAGAGTAAAATAAAAATAAATGAATGCACTGAAAATAGTACATTTTTATAATATGGGTATAAACGGTTGTTAAGTTTAATTTAAGCTCGTTTCTCTTTTTTGGGTAACCGAACCTATATGAGTGATTTGCAGAAAAGTATCATATGGCATGTCACCACCCCCTCCACTGCCGTATTTAAACTTTATTAAATCGGCAAGTACACCAAGATCTTCTACTAAATGTATTTAATAAATGAAGATACATACTGTAGTCATTCTATTAAGTGTGCATCAATGGTTGCAATAAATATAGGTAAAATGTCACCTCCGTGGCATGTCGCCAGAGAGAACGTTGGTAATCAAACTACTGCAGGACTTCAGATATGCAACTAGTCTGCCGCTAAATAGCGCATTTTTTCAAAGAGGGATGTAATTTAAAATTTCCTTTAGAAATATTTCTTATATATGTCAATTTTCCCCTTGTCCGACTCCTATTATTTTAAAAATTAAATTTTCGCATTTTTAATTTTCCGCCTGTTTCTGGCTAGTATTACCAAGCTGGTCGCTATGACCACCGGAGTTAATGATTTTAAACCTTTGCAACCTGCTTTTGAATTTTTTCATGCGAGTGAATTTTGCAGTATTGTTATCATGTTTTTTTTTGCATTATTTGGATGTGGTACAAAAAAAAATGTCTCCTCCGTGGCTCTATAGTTATTTCGGTGGTAAGTAATTTTATTCATTGCTTAAATCTAGTAAAAATGTTGTAAATATAAATCTAAATAAGTGTTTAAAAGGAAATATCTTTATCTTGTAATGGCTTTTTATACCATAATAATTAGTGAAAAAATGTCACCTCCGTGGCTGTCATCTCCGTGGCACCCCGCGAAATTTCCCTTTGTTAATCCTATGGAAAAAATTGTAATAACAGTTCTATCTTTTTCCGAATAAACTATGTGCTATTATACCTCAGATAATATAATATCAATATCAGTTGTCCTCGTAACGAATCTCTTTTTTTCTTCGATTTTGACGGCGAAATATGCCATTTTTCTACGAATCACCCATATGTGCTTATAGTGGCACCAGATCACTGTACGACCACCCACTCGAGAACCTTAAAATCATGTCAAAATTACGATTTCAGGTTGTAATGTGATACAAAATTGACAAATCTTACTTATAAATCGTAGATGTATTAAGTATACGGATCCCAGAAACGATGTCGTTAGAACAATTCTTCGTAGATGTGTTGCGAGAATTATTAGCTTTAGATGAAAATCTCAAAAGCGAATCTGACGGAATTTCACCGATATTCCTTAAGCACTGCACTGCCCAGCTAATTAAGCCATTACATATCATTTACAGACTTTCCTTAACCGAGAGTATCTTTCCTCAGATTTAGAAGCGTTCTTTTATTCTGCGTATATTTAAAAAGGGTGATGCGCCTAAGGTTGAGAATTATCGTCCAGTATTGATAATCAGTTTATGATGTACGCACAAGTGCGCCTTTTCCTCCGCATTCGAATCTGACAATTGTTTGGCGTTGCCATGACTCTCATCAAAAGCGCATTCGCTCAGTCTGATCGCGCGTGCAAGCTCGAATAGATTAACGGATGACTCGTCTTCCGCCTAGTGCGACATCGCTAGGGCAGACGAAGCTTTGCACCTCCGCCAAACAGCAGTTCGCTCGTACGGCTTGAATTATCCTGCTTGACTTATCGCGCAGAATTTACAGAAGAACACGCGTCTCATTTTAAACCCCTCCCTTTACTCTTCACACCGCTGTCTTCAATAACCCGCGCGTTGGAATTGACGACAAGTTCACTTCCAAAGATTTTTGATTCAATTATCACCAGACGCCTGGTAGAATTTTTGGAGCCTTTGCTAATAAAAGAGTAACACGACTTTGTCAAGTTCCTTGACAAGTTCTTCGACCAGCCTTATATTATTTACCGATTTTGTTAAGAGTTCATTTATTCGTGGTAACCAGATGGATGTGATCTATCTTGATTATCAGAAAGTGTTCGATACGGTAAATATTCGTAGGCTAATTCAAAACTTAGAAAATTACGGTGTCTGCGGATCTCTCGTTAAGTGGATTCACTCCTATATTAGTGATAGAAGTCAGGCTGTTAGATTTGGAGGACAGTTTTTTCCCTATCTCATCGGGTGTACTCCAGAATTCGCACCTGAGGCCTATTTTATCTTGTTTACATATCAATGATATCAGGGAAGTCCTATCGTTTGCGAAGATCCTCCATTATGTTGATGATTCCAAGATTTATGCGGAGATAAGCGATGAGACAGATTGAGATAGGCTTCGATCTAACCATAGATCTATTCAAGCTTAAATCTCTCTAAATCGTGAGAAGTCTATCGTTGTAATGTATAGTAGAGGAGCTAGCAATATGCTATATAAATGTAAGCTGTACGGCTGCGATTTGAATAGGAAAAATTTGATCTCTGATTTAAGTATTATTTTAGATGAGTCGTTAAATTTTAACGAAGACATTACTTTTGTAGTCCCTAAGGCTATGCGGCTTCTTGGGTTTGTAAAGCGGTCTACTAGTGAATTTAAAAGTATTTTTTCCATTACACACTTATGCGGATCTCTCGTTTCTGCTATTGATTAAGTTTGCCTCTGTAATTTGATCTTCGTACACTCAGTGCGGACAATCGCGTCTCAAGTCGATGGTACATAGATTTCTAAGATACCTTGCGTTCAAGTGCAAACCTATAGGAACTGTAGACCATAACTATGCACCCCTCTATGAGCCATTCAACATTCGGCCTGTCCTCTCTTTGCACTACTTTCAGGACTCCGTTTTTGTATTTAGGTCTCTGTGTGGACAGGTAAGTTGGAAGGAGCTGGTAAGAAGTTTTATCATTAGAGATAACTCATATAGTTTGAAAAATTCGCATATCATTCAGGAATTAAGCGCCTTAGTCAATTACTATTTTTTCTCGCCAGTTCATCGCCTGCGCAGGCTGCAAAATGACCTACCAGCGGATTGTAGGTTTTCTACAACGTTGAATGAACTTAAGAGGAATTTGCGCCAGTTGCTTGAGTCGTGAGTCGCAGGTAATTTCTATGCTGAATTCATATTGCTCCATTTTATATTTTATATTCATTTACCTTTGTTATTCATTTTAATTTCGCACTACCGCTAGAAGTCCAGCGGCATAATAGCGTTTTGATTTTGTTTTTGCACTTTATATGTATTATTTAGAAACTTTATTACGCTACCGTCACCAGAACACTTACAATATATATATTTTTGTATGAAAGGGCTACGCTAATAGAATTCTTAATATATTAAAAAATAAATTATGCAGGAAAAATAACAAAAATGATTGTTTTTAACAATGATCGATTTAAATAGACTGCTAACAAGATTATCAAGCTCCACGTTTTAAAGACTAAGAATAATCGTCAAAATTTACTTCTTTAATAGAATCCATTAGTGAAAGGGAGCTACAGTTTTTTGAATACGCTAAATAACTTAAGTACTTACTGAAAACCACATGTTTCAAATTATTATTTATTTACAGTGTTGAAAATAATAGCCAATAAATAATGTAGATGCTAAACATAAAATCGATATGTAACTACGAACAATATTAATATTTTATTAAACTTTTTCTTTAACTTTTCAGCTTAATTTGCAACTTACTCTAGAAATTTGGTAGGCAGATATAACTATGTTAAATGGAAGTGTACACCGTTTCTTCAGTATATATAAAGTTCGTCTACTGATCAAAACATATAATTTTTCCCATGATTGATTGAATACAGCATGAAGCATTCAATGGGTCATTTATTTATGAGTTTGTTTATAATATTAAGTTGTAACAGTGCCGATTCTTTAACAGACTGGATAAACGTGTTAAAATTTAAAATTCAGTACAACGTTCAGTCACATCTAGTAGTTATAATTAAAAACCAGTCTTACCAAAATTATTTTATCGAAGAGAACATTCTTCAAAAAAAGATAATTCAAGAAATTCCAGTGAAGTTGATCGATGTTGTAGAACCTTTGGATAAATTCATGTCTCAGCCTGCATTACAAAATATGAGAAATATCGTATTTTACATATCAATAATGCGCAAAAACCTTAACATTACGAACTCAGCAATGAAATTTATTGACTCGGTGGTTTCTTTGTCGCCACGTAACAGACAACCTAAGTGTTTAATAATTGCCTTCAACGAACTAAAGGAAAATAATGGCATTTACAGTGAGATTTTAAAATTTGCTTGGATAAAAAAAATGTTAGACATAACAATTCTCGTTGTACACCAAAATGGCGAGGAAGTCTTCTCGTACAATCCATTCCTCGAAATACTCACTCAAGAAGCTTTTGGAATAATGACCAATCTATTTCCTGATAAATTAAAGAACATGATGGGATACCCTATAACTACTATAGCGTATAACGGTACAATATTTATGAAGATAACGACAGATCTAAACGGAAGAATAATAAAATTTGAAGGACTCTACTATCCGATGATAGAGTTTCTAGCCGAAAATTTGAACTTTACATTAAAGATTGTGAATGTAAACTTTGAACAAGACGCGTCTAAGCGAATCAAATACTACACGAAAGCCTTAATGGAAGGTTTTCTGAATATGATGCCCGTACTGGTATCTGTTAAAGTCTTTAACTATGGCGCTCAAACAGAAATGGGAAATTTAGTTTCGGCAGCCACGTACGTGGCCGTTGTACCAGTCCTCTTACGTTACCAACTCCTGATACCGCCTCAACTTTATATTTACTTGTCGACTCAGGTCATATTGTTTGTTTTGTTAATTTTCTTCACAAGAACTTTGCGATTTCAACACGAGTATTGGAAAGTCCATCACGTGCTGCAGATTTTGGTAAGCTCGACTATTCCCACTTTACCAAAAAAGATATCAGAGCGACTGTTTTTCTTGATTCTGGTTGGCCTCGCTTTTATTAACTTTAATATTTTGTTTTCGCGCCTGAGCGAAATTAAAATTGAGCAGGAGATGGAATTTGACACATTTGATGACATTGATAAATCTGGTTTGGATGTCTATGTTAACAGAGGCTTGTCTTCGCATATGTTTAATTCAAATGACAAAGCTTTGCAGAGAATTAAGCGAAAGGCAATAAATATTACAAAAATTAGCATTTGCGCCGAGAAGCTGAGAGACAGAAAACAAGTAATATGTATTTTAAGCAAGTCAGAAGCTTTGGCGGTAGTTCAAGCAAACACCCACATGGGTTTCGCCAGTGTGAAAATTGCTAAGCCAATTTTTTGGTCTGAACCCATAGCATACTTCTTCGAAAGACAATCACCATTTGTTGAAAAGATTGATGAAATATTGCAGAAGACCTTTGAGGGGTCATTATTTGTAAAAATAATCCACTGGCCCTTTGTTGACTACGATACCCATCCGACGAAATTTGGAAATAGCTCATATATCGTGTCATCGTACTTAATTATTGTGGCGATTATAGGATATTTGATCTCAATAATAATATTTGTTGGAGAGCGAATATCTGTTGTATTCGGCTCGTAAAAGTTTAAGTGTGTCGGGAAAAACCCAAATTTTACAGCGGTATATGGCAGGGCTCATGATCATCAGTAGATCATGCGATCCTAAGCGGAACTCTGTTGTTTATGGCAGCAGAGACGAGACGTAGACCGTCAATGGTAGATCATGCGATCCTAAGCGGAGCTCTAGTAGAGACGAGGCGTAGACAGTCCCTAGTCGGACCCAAAAAGACAGGGGGGCGCTTCTCAATCAGGGTTGCAAAGAATCGATTCAATTTTGAATTTAATTCGATGAAATTCACAATTCATTTTTGAATTGTGAATTATATAACAAACAATTCACGATTCATTTTTGAATTGTGAATTATAGGACAAACAATTCACGATTGTTTGTCGTATAATTCACAATTCAAATAATTCACGATTCATTTTTGAACTGTGAATTCTAGTACAAACAATTCACGATTCAAAAATGAATCGTGAATTGTTTGTTATATAATTCACAATTCAAAAATGAATCGTGAATTGTTTGTCCCATAATTCAAATTTTTGCAACCCTGTTCTCAATATAAGCGAAAAGTAGGCGCATTTAGTCATTAGTGTTGAGCGAGCATCGCAACGCGCGAGACGTGCGGTGTCTCTGCGTAATTGTATTTCTTTTCAAATAAATTCCAACTTAATGTTTTCTTTCTACTATTAGAAGTGGACTATTTTTTTCACGTTTCCTATTTATCCCCAAGTAAACAAAACAATATCACTGATTATTTACGGAGATTTATAGTAACACTAGCAGAAACGTACGTCAGTGTAATTCGATCGGCTCGCCAAAATCGGAAAGTTTGACCAACATTGCTGGTTTGTGATGACGAAAAATCAAGATTATTTACTTACGACAAATGATGGTGCCACTAGCCGATTACTGGTGCCAAGGCATTTATTTATTGGTTTGTATCGCATTATATCCAGTTAATGTAATAAACAAAACTAAAATTTTGGATTTTACTGACCATAAAAAAAGTTGTTTTTAATCAATGTAGAGAATTCTCCTGCGAAGCGTCCTCAGGGCGTGTATCTGTCGAAGAGCGCCGCTTTAATGGCTCCCTAACGACTTTGGGGAAAGTAATGGCACTTTGGCCTAATGATAATTCATCCCTGGCGATGGGACTTACATTGCCACCTTGGAGAAGGTAGAGTCAAGGACAACTGAAGAGGGTAGCAAGCACCGTTATCCGAGAACTCTTTAAAAACCGAGGATACGGGTTTCGATGCACACTCTTGAGTGACAAAATGCACTTTTCTTTGGTCTAGAAATCGAAATAATTTTTTAAAGCCAGAGGTTTCGGACCGACCAGACTTTCTTCTGTAAGCCGAAAGATAATCAAAAGTTCAGAGGAACATGGAAAAAATTACTACTAACCATATTTCTGAGCCATTTTACGCTTTTTTTACAGAAAATTAATACATCAAAACACTGGAATAATAACAACTACGAATTTTCCCGAGGCACCAATAAAATTTCGAATAAACCTATAATAAAGTATTACAAAAGAGCTTTAATTTAAAAAAAAATTGCCAAATTTCGATGCTCTGATCAAAAGTTACGCCTATTTGAAAAAAAAAATAAATAAAAATCCGAATAGCCAATTTTTTCTTTTTCCTCCATATGCCTGATCCCCATGTTACATTTTCATATTCTATATTTCGGATGTTCCTCGGCATTTTTCATTATCTTTTGGCTTACAGAAGAAAATCCCATTGGTCCGAAAGCTCTAGCTTAAAAAATTTTTTTGCTAATTCTAGACCAAAGAAAAGTGCATTTTTTCATTGAAATTCGACATATATACACTGTGTACATACCCTAGACTTTTCATTATATACGTTTTAGTCTTATTTTATACGTAAAACTTTCTATTGATTCTTGTAATAAACCCTGCAGCATACCCTAGCCTAATTCATTCCCACACTACTACATGAAGCTTACAAAATTGTAAAATTATGTCATTGGAACCTCTTGTAACATGCATTATTTCAATGGATTGGATAAAAAGCATATCTAACGCATAAGTACCGTTACGAAAATAGATCGGGAGTCCTAGAATTTTGTCAAAAAATTCTTCCCAGTATTTTTCGTAATTTTTGACACCGCCAATCGAAAGAGCGATCTCGAAAACAGTAATATATGTACCTTGAGTTAAAAGTTCCTTGTTTATTTTTAAATGATGGGCCGTCGAAGTCAACATTAAAGTTTTGTTATCGTTTGGACGGTAATGGGTTAAATGTGCTTATATACTCCTTTTGTTAAAACGCAATTTTATTAAAAAAAGCAAATTATTTGCTGAATGATTAAATATAGAAAGTTGCTCATTTTTATACAATCATAGATTTTTTTATTCTGAATGTTAAAAATAAAATAAATGTAGAATGTAAATGTAGTCCTGTAATTTCTTAATTTAACTTATAAAGTGGTAAAAAAACATTCGTGCAAATTTAAATTACCACCTAAAAACATGGCACCTTACAGTATATAGAAAAGAAAATCGTTGTTTTACCGACCTAGTCGAGTTTTCTATCAGACAGCTCTTTCGTCTGCTTCTGCAGTCTAGTGCAAGCTTGATGTTGCGAATTTTCATCTGCAGAGAAAACTTCTGAGTCTGAGTAGTGTTCAAATTTAGATGAGTATTTTGGACTATAAACAACGTATTATTTTTGAAGAACTTGTTCTTTGTGAGTGTATTCTTTATTTTTAGGTATATGGGCTGTAAATATCATGTGGACGATAAGGTGCCTGTGTGTTAGATGTTCTGAAAGTTTACTGTAACTTTTAACAATCCTGGTACGTAATGAGTAAGCAATGACAACAATTATATCCACGTGTAATATGCTCACTGTGAATGCGTACCAAAAACTTACGTTATAATGTCTCTTTTACAGATTTAACTCAGACACAACCCCTTAAGCAACAAGGGCATAAAGTTACTTTGCGCATCGCCAACGCCCCAGCAGAAAAAAAAATTATAAAACAAAAAAATACAATAAATAAGGACACCGAACATTGTGCACGATACAAACCTTACACTCTGTACCAAATTATTCTACACGAACATTTTTCTACACAAAAAATTCTACACAGATGTTTACACAAGTTTTACTACTTACGCTGCCAAACTCTATAAAATCATTTTACAACACAGAAAAGTTCTACAGTTATTTTCAAATTTTACTACACTGCAAATTATTTTACTATGTTGAAACATTCTACACAGTTATTTTTTACATTGTAAAATAATTTGTGTATATAAAGAACTTTATTTATAATGCTTTAACATTAACAAGATGATTTGTCGCTATTTTTTTCTCCTCGCGTTCTTGTTTTAATACAGATTCAATTGGTAATATAAAATATTTTGAATCACAATCAATACCAGTTGCAGGCGTATACGATGACATTCGTTTTTAATGAAAAGTTAATCATTTTTCTCTCGTTGAAGTTACTTGTGATATTTCTTACAATTAAATTAAATCGTATTTATGATTGATTCGAATTAAAACTCTATGCGACACACGTGCTTGGTAATACTTTCTAGTAAGTCTATATAATATAGGAATACACACGCACGCACGCACGCGTTGGAGAACCAAAAAACATTTTTTTCAATTTGAGATCTAGCGGTATACATACGTTCATACATATATATATCCAGGCGGACATTTTCTAAAAATGCTCGATTACACTTTCAAACATCTTAGAATCATATTTTAAGTGTTTTTAAGAAAACTTATAAAAATCACTATCATAAAGCTTTCTCTTGGAGGAAGCAATTTTTGTCGAATTCTACACCAAAGAAAAGTGCATTTTTTTTTTTTTGAAATTCGACATATATGTTTAGAAAAGTTTTTTTAAGAGAACAAACTTTATTGTTTACCTTATACCAAGTTTAGAGAACCTTTTTTTATATTCATCTAATTACTAAATAATTTACGAAATAATAAATGTAACACAAAAAAACAACACTAAAAAGATATGCAGAGGAATAATTCGAGGGGCAAGTACATATGTGCGTAAGTGTGTGTGTGTGTGTGTGTGTGTGTGTGTGTGTCGCTCGATCGCACAGAGAATCACCTATATATCTTCCTATATTATATAATTGTTTTGAGCTGAGGTGGAATTTAGCCACCTCCCCCCCCCCCCCTCGGTCCCCCACGCCTCCATCAGTCGCCCCCTCACCGACCCCTCAAATAGATCTAAAATTGTTTCAAAAGTTTGGTTATTTTTTAGGATTTGTAGCCCCCCTCGCCCCCCCCCTCACGCCCCTCATTATGCTCCCCTCAACCCCCCCCCCCCTCATTATTTGCAATGATTATAAGAGTATGTGTAAGTTATTTTATTCTGCTTAGAATATAGAAATGAACAGAAAAGTAAGTACAAATGATATTAGTGAATTGTATTATTATATTTGAATAGTTGAACCTCACTGCTCGCTCCGTAAAGTGCAGGACGATCGATCAGGTAGATGCTCGAACGCTGTGACTAGACAAACTGCATCGACCATCAACAAGGAGACGAGGTCTAAGCGAGAGCCTCGGCGAGAGCTCTATTTCTTGAGAATGTAATCAAATTTTTAGTAAAAATTAACCGATTTTTTCCGTTCAAAATCCACTATCATGCATAAAAAATACCGTTTCTATATTTAGTTACAAAATAAATACGTTCTTTATTTTTCAAACAGTTAGTTTTGATGCTGAGAACAATAAAACCGCAATAAAACGGATTAGCTCAAAGGTGTCCCATGAACAGCTGTAAGGATCATTTCCGTCATTCAGATTTTTCGTACTCTTTGTTTGAAAGTGCCGACGCCAGGCAACGTAAGTGTTTCCCCGTACTTACAAAAACCTGGTTAATGCGTTTGGGACTAAAGAGGATAGCATGAAGACTCGGCCAGTGAGGAACCTTTTATAACTGCCCTTTTATAAAATATACGATACTGTATGTGCCACACACTGCCGGGAAATGCTGGATTTGCTAAAACCTGCTGAGACGTGTATTGGCTATACAGGGTGTCCAAAAAGTATCGAAACACGCCTAAAAAGTTTTCAAAGACTATTTTGACTGGGTCAAGTTCATTCCGTATAACTTTGACGGTCGATCAATGGTGACCTGGATTGACACACTCCATCAAGGAAAGTCCATGATTGTGAATGGGAACCCTATTTTGACATCGGCAAAAGAACGGAAATTTTACGTTCAATATGTATTAAGCAATCAGTCACCTGTGAAGGTCGTGCAGGTCAATGTATTGCAGGGATTCTTGCAAATAAGCAGTCAGAAGAAGGTAGAACCTTGTTTAGCGTTAGGAACAACGACGTGGACGTAATAGGATAATGTTCCCTTTGGGGTGCTTGATTAACGTGAGTCCCCTTGCCTCTCACGATGGGGTGCTTGTTTTACGTAAGTCCCCTTGCCTCTCACGATGGGGTGCTTGTTTTACGTGAGTCCCCTTGCCTCTCACTTTAAATATTTAGCGTAAATGCTCGAATTGTTCACCATTCACTTCTTGACAGTAAGCTAATCGATGGTAAAAAGCATTAACAACATTTTCTATCGCTTCAGGACTAATATTTGCTGATTCTAATTCAATCCTCTCTCGTAGCTCGACTAAATTTGTGGGCTTTGTTTTGTATACTCGATCTTTTAAATAGCCCCAGTAAAAATAATCAAGAGGTGTCAAATCAGGTGATCTGGCTGGCCATTCAATTGTGCCCCTTCGTCCTATCCACCGATTAACAAACACTGCATCTAAAAGATTGCGAACATCACGTGCATAATGAGCTGGTGCGCCGTCTTGTTGGAACCATGTGTTCATAAAGTTGTCTCCTGCTATTCTTCTTATCGCAGGCACGATTTGATTGCGTAGCATTTCTTCATAGTTTTCAGCATTTAAGTTGCCATCAATAAAAACGGACCTACGATTCTGTTATTGAATATGCCTGCCCATACGTTTAATTTTTCTGGGTATTGTGATTTATCTTCTCGTGCCCAATGTGGGTTTGTTTCTGCCCAATATCTACAATTGTGTCTATTGCAGGTTCCGTCAAGTTGAAATGTCGCCTCATCTGAAAAAACAATATTTGATGGGAAGTTAGGATTTTGCACTATACGTGTCATCATGTCATCACAAAATTCAACGCGACGATCAAAGTCATCTTCATTAAGTTTGTGAATCAGTGTGACTTTGAATGGATGAAAGTTAGCATATTTTAGTATGTTATGAACAGATGACTTACTTATATTGTGCTGTTGTGAAATTCTACGGGTGGAACTATGTGGATCCTCAATGAATGATAACAAAACATCCAGGGAAGTATCATCGTTTGTTGCTGACTTTGGTTTTCCTGATTTTGGCCTATCGTCCATTGTGCCGGTTTGTTCAAACTTTGTAACAAGGTTCCTTGCAGTTGAAATGACAATCCCAGTTCTATCAGCTCTAAAAGTCTCATTAAAAAGATTAATCACTGTGCGGTAAGGTTGCACTGCGGCACCCCAGCCTCTCATCATGAGAAGTGTAATCCTTTCTCTTTTCGTAAGATGTTGCATTTTCAATTAGGTATGAACAGATTTTATTGTTGATCAAACTATGAATACTTAAATATCAATTTAAAGAAATAGATTTTACAACCACTATACTTATTTAAGATTTCGAGGTAAACATTTGTAGTTTTAAAATAAGTGGGCAATATAATTTGCTTGGTAACTTATGTTTTTAAGGTGCTTTTTTTAGTGTGAGATCGCGATTTACCGAATGTAGCCATCTAGAGGTCTGGTTCAGTACTGCAACGTTGGCGTTAAGTTTTAAAACTTTTTGAACATTACCATAAAATATGTATGTTTCTGTTTATTCAAACGATTATGGGGTCGCTGAGAACTAATTAAGAGTTCACATTTAGATTGGGTATTATTAAAAACTTAATGAAGACTGGTTAACGCCCAAATAAACAATTTATTTAAATGTAACAAAAAATGAGTCTTAATTTGTTCAAGGGCTTTTCAGGGTCGCTAAGTACGGATTTTGAGTTGGTTTTTAGTTTAGCACTATAAAGGACTTCATGAGGCCCGGTTAAGGCTCAAATAAATAATTTTTTTCAATGCATCAAAAAAATAAGTTTTAATTTATTTAGGGGGGTTTTCGGGGTCGCGGAGTAGGAGTTTTGGATCGAATATCAGTTTGGCACAATGAAGGACTTAATAAAGCCCGGTTAAGGTCAAAATACACAATTCATTTAAATGTAACAAAAAAAAGTTTTAGTTCATAAAGTGGGTTTTTAGGGCCTTTGACCTTGCTACGACCTTCACAGGTGACCTTGACCTTGGACCTTAATACATATCTGAACGTAAAATTTTCCGCTCTTTCGATTGCCGATGTCAAAATAGGGTGTTCCCATTTAAAAAAATCATAGTGACCTTGAAATGACATTGATGGCAAGGTCCACGGTCAAATCCAAGGTCACCATTAGATCGAGCGTCAAAAGTTACTACGGAAATGACCTTGACCCAGGTCAAAAATATGTTCTCTGAAAACTTTATAGGCGTGTTTCGATACTTTTTGGACACCCTGTATATATTGTTATGATCAGGTCGGGGAGTTAATAAATGCACGTCTTATTAGAAAAGGAACTACTTAAAGACTTTATTAACTCGCGCGAATATAACACGTCTATACTGAACAGCTGTCAGGACTAGACTAGTAAACAAAAACAATAACAACCGCGAAGTTGCAGCGGTTGCTATGCGCGATTAGAACATCTCGAATCGCGCTGGTCATAACATTGCTCCCTTTTTCTTTAGATTGTCGTCCCGACAATCTTAAACCTTCTTTCTTCAAGAATGCTCAGTCGATCCCATCTCATTCGAGTAACCAGAATCTGTAAACCTTCATCCGTGTAACCACATTCGCCAAATTTCCTTCCAAGCGGGTTGACCCTCTTCTAAATTCCAATGATGACCTACCCTGATCCACGCCCGGCATCAAGTTACCGAGCCATGCTTACAGGTCAATTCCAATCATCACTTTCAGGAATAGAATTGGACCCGTCTCTTGAAAAGAAATATTCCCATCTTGAAAAACCATTCGAACCAATCTTTTCTCTTTCCATGCAAGCTTCGATTTCTTCTTTCAAAGTTCTTTGATATTTTACTCTTTCGTTCTTGTGCTGTTTCTCTTTCTTCTCGTTTTCTCTCTGTTTTTTTGGGAGAGATCTTCGGACATGAGTGGGGAGATGATATGCCATGGTACCCTTCTCAAGTCTCTGCTCCGGTATTCACCTTTACGCTCATGGAAAAACCAAGGCTCAAAAACCATGAGCAGAGCATTCAGCAGGTAAGTCGGGGTGTCTCTCGGTAAAGGTGCCAAGACGATTGATGTGAACAATTGTGGACTTATGTCTTGGGGAACGACGAATACAGTAAACTACGTCGTTGATCTTCTTGACGACTTCCCAAGGACCAACCCAATTCGATTGTAGTTTGGGTGCTTTCCCTTTGGTTCTTTGAGGGTTGAAGAACCAAATTTTCTGTCCAGGGGTGTATTCGACGTTGCGAGCCCGTTGGTCGTACCAAGATTTTGTTCTTGCAGATTGTAAGAATATTTTGTCTCGAGCCAGGTGATGTAGTGAGTGGAGTTTCTTCTGTAGCTGATGTACATAATTTCTGTCTTCTTCAACCAGGATTCCTGTTGGTGGACACCCTCGAATTAAGTCCAAAGGAAGTCGGAGGTCGAAGCCTGTGTACATTTCTGCTGGTGTAGCTCCGGTTGTTGCGTGTTTTGAGGATCTGTAAGCTAACAAAAAGAGAGATACCCAACGGTCCCAATCTTTTTGAGTGTCGTGTAGATGTTTTATGAGGTATTGTAGAAGTGTTTGATGTTGACGTTCTACCTGACCATTTGCTTGAGGATGTAAAGGTGAAGTTCTAGTTTTCTTAACTCCTAGTAAAACTGCTAATTCTTTTACTAAGCGAGAATCAAAATTTGTACCCTGATCTGTGTTAATTTCTAATGGGACTCCATAACAACAAATAATTTCATTAACGAAAACTTCAGCAATTGTTTTAATCCTCATATTCGAGAGAGGAAAAGCCTCTACCCACTTAGTAAAACTATCCGTTCCTACTAAAAGGTATTTATTCCCTAAAGAAGAAAGGGGAAAGGGACCTAGGATATCCATTTGAAGTCTCTCAAATGGAACATCTGAATTATAAATCTTCATTTGACTAATTTCCTTATCAGAAGGACCTTTTTTTGCAACACAAATTTTACAAGATCTACACCAATTTTCTACATCTGATTTACAAGACGCCCAATAAAATCTTTTTCGAATTTTTTCTAAAGTTTTATTAACTCCAAAATGACCACCGGAAGGTGAGTCATGAGCTTCCTCCAAAATTTCTTCGATTTTACTTTTAGGAATAACTAATTGGCGAATCTTGTAATTAAGATTAGTAGAAACCCATTCTCTAAAAAGAATACCATCAACTAGCACTAACGAGTCCCACTGAGAACAATAGACTTTAACGAAAGTGTCTAAAGGTGAAATATCCTGCCAGTTTGGTTTTGTGTTTAATTCTTTCATGCGACGAATGAAAGAAATATTCTCATCAGCTTCCTGAAATGTCTTCTAGTCTGAGGGTAAATTTTCTTCAAAAATGATTCGGGCAACTGTCTTTTCATTTTCAGAAAATTTATCCTTTGCTTTTGAACAATATTTACACGAAGAATCTTCACAAGGGCGACGTGAAAGAGAATCGGCATTCTTATGTAAACTACCTTTACGATGAACAATCTTATAATCATATTGATCTAGTTTACCTAACCATCGAGCTAATTGACCATCTAATTCTTTAAAAGATAATAACCAAGTTAAAGAAGAATGATCTGTGCGAATAAGAAATGGTTTACCAATAAGATAGCGATGAAAATTTCTTAATGATTCTATTATAGCAAGAAGTTCTCGACGAGTCACACAATAATTTCTTTCTGACTTAGAGAGGACTCTACTATAATAGCCTATCGCTCGTTCTTTACCATACTGTACCTGTGAAAGGACTGAACCAATTCCATGGTCAGAAGCGTCAGTATCTAAAGTGAATTTAGACTCAAGAGATGGAAATGCTAAAATGGGAGGAGAAATGAGTTTTTCTTTTAATTTAGAAAAAGCATTTTGACATTCTTCTGACCAAATGAACTTAGTCGAGTCCTCAGTGAGTTTATAAAGAGGTTTAGCTATATCTGCAAAACCTTTAACTAAAGTCCTATAATAACCACAAAAACTAACAAAACTAAGAACATGCGCGATTCGAACATCTCGAATCGCGCTGGTCATAACAATATAATAAATAATAAACATTGTAATTATAATTTATTATTAATAAATTAATTTAAAAAAAAGTTATTATTAATTAAATACAAGTATTAATACAATATAATATATTATAATTATAGGAGGTAATTTGTCATTGACAAATTAATTATTAAAAAAATTTTATTTCTAAAGAATAAGGAATAAAATTCAAAAAAATTTTTTATTTTAAATGACTAAATAAAACTTTAATAATAATTATGCAAATCACAAAAGATTTGGAAATTAATTTTTTCGTCTTAAAAAAAATATGAAAAATATGACTTTAAGATTTTTACGAAGACTTTAAGAAGTAAGATTTCGGGCTTCGAAAACTTGCATACGAAAATTGAAAATCTTATTTCAAAACGTAGCGCTCGGCAAAAAACGTCATAAATCAGTTAATATTGACCACATCTTGCTCATTCTTTTTTTAATTTGAGGTAGAAAGACTAGAAAAATAGTTTGGTCGAATCTGCATCCCTTTGTATACTGTAGTTTATTTGCAAATCGAAAAAATTACGTTATCGACGATTTCATGGTTTTTTTCGATTTGTAAATAAACTAAAGTATATAGAAGGATGGCCATTGGACCAAAACAGATTGAGCGACTTCTAGTATTTTGTACGGGCAAGGACACCAAGCAGATGATTGGTGTCCCTAAAATCTCAAGGGGAACAGGAGAAGAGCAGGGAAAAGCAGTCGTAAAACTGCTTAAAGAATGGGAAATCGCACATGAAGTATGCAGCCTCGTCTTTGATACGACCGCATCTAATACTGGGGCCACAGGTGGAGCTTGCGTCTTACTTGAAAATCAGTTAGGACGCAAGCTTTTACATTGTGCTTGTAGGCATCATGTCTATGAGCTCTCACTGAAATCAGCTTTTGAACAAGCCTTTAACTGTACATCTGCTGGTCCAGATGTACAGATTTTTAAGAGATTTCAGCAAGAGTGGCACCCTGTTAATACGGAAAACTTCACTTCGGGAATGGAAGATGCGGAAGTTTTTGAACACGTCAAAAATGACGCGCAAAATCTTCTTGATTCTGCAAGGCAACGGCTTCAGGTAAAAAGCATAATATACACAATTATACAGTTATTTGAAAATTAATTTACTATTTAGTACAATAAAATACTTATTTTTTTCAGACTCCATTTTCTAGAGGTGACTATAAGGAGTTTTTGGAGTTTATAGTCATATTTCTAGGAGGGAAATTGGAAGGAGGTTTAACATTCAAGGCCCTTATCGTCATTGATCACGCTCGCTGGATGGCGAAAGCGATTTATTCGCTTAAAATATTTTTATTTAGACAGCAGTTTAAATTAACATCGAATGAATTGGTCGGTTTCCGGAATATGTGCCTTTTTATTACTTTAGTGTATCAAAAGGTCTGGTTTAAAACCAATATTCCGGAAATCGCACCAAGTATAGATCTGCAATTTTTAAAAGACACAGTGAAGTTCGGCAGCATTAACAAAAATATTTCTGAAGCTGTGTTTAAAAAATTCAGAAAGCATTTATGGTACCTAGGAGAAGAATTAATCGCATTAACTCTCTTTGATGATGAAGTGTCTCGAGAATGCAAAATTCTCATTTGCAATGCGATTAACTCAGGTCTCTTAAAGGACGATAAACTTTCACTGAAAGCAGATTTCAATTTATTGGAAAAATATGGAGTTGATGACTTATCTTTGGATAAGTTTGCAAGTGGTCAAACTATTAATTTTTTCAATAAATTGAAACTGTGCACTAGCTTCTTAAATGTTGATCCCCAACATTGGGAAACCAGAGAGGATTTTAGAGAAGCTAAAGAAGTTCTACAAGCTCTAGAAGTGGTTAACGACCACGCAGAAAGAAGTGTACAACTTGCCTCTCAATACAATTGTTTTTTAAGTAAAAAAGAAAATGTTAGGCAGAACATAATGCAGATCGTCGAAAAGCACAGAAATCTTTTTAAAAATTGCAGTCGTGATTCTTTGAAAAAAACAGTAGGAGATTTTATATTTAAAAATAAAGTATTGTAAACTAAATTAAGTTAAACATTGTTTTATTAAATTCGTTAAAATAACATTTTTTGCAATTAATTTATTAATAACAATAATTTGTTATTAATAAATTAATTGCAAGAAAATGTTATTAATAAATTAATTGCAAGAAAATGTTATTTTAACTTTACTTCATATAATTACTTCATATGATTAAGGTATGATCAAATTTGACTGATTTATGGCTATTTTTACCGAGCACTACATTTTGAAATAAGATTCGATCCTTCTATATACTTTAGTTTATTTACAAATGGAAAAAAATCACGTTGTCGACGAATTCATGGTTTTTTTCGCTTTGCAAATAAACTAAAGTATATAGAAGGGTGCCGATTGAATCAAACTTATTTTCTAGTCTTTCTACCTCAAATTTAAGAAAGAGCAAGCTATGATGAAATTTAACTGATTTACGGTATTTTTTGCGATCGCCGCGTTTTGAAGTATAATTTTCAGTCGCAAATGGTAGAAATAGAGTAGATAAATTATTAGTAAATTTATTGAGTGCTTACCTCCTCTAAGCCTTTCTTTGTCGGTTAATTCTCTAAAATCAGCAGTGTCGATGATCGTTTTGAGATTCCCGCTTCTATCTTGTCGTTGAGCCATCAGAAAATCCAGAGCGTCCTTGTCCTTCATTTCGTTAGCTTTGGCGCCGTTGGAAATATCAAATAATTTGTCCAGTTTACAGGCAAAGTTGCTTTGTTTTATGGACTGCGCTACACTTTTGCTGTTCAGATGTTTTATTGCCAGTCGGTGTTCACGATGAATCTTTTCCAATTTATTAATGGAAGCAGATTCATTATGTGTGGGAATCCCCGCATGCTCCCAAAAAATAGCAACTTTTCTTATCGTTATAGTTGCAGATTTTCGATGATGTTGTTTACCATTTCTTAATTGATGGTAATATATCTGCAGCACTTCACGATTGGACCGTAGTTTGGAGCCCCGGAGATCTTCTTGTGTATGTCCAACTATAGCAATTTCTGTTGTTGCTCGTGAGTTTGGCATGTTAATTCTTCAATGTCAAAACCACTTAATTCAACACTTTTGCCCTTATTAACTGCGAACTTAACTGCAGAACTGTGTAACTGCGGAAGTGAGCGTTGGAGGTACGAAGTGCACTACTTCGCTGTTGCAAGTAAAATGACAGTTCTGCAAACCTCTCACAGTTGCCCGTGTCATTTGCTGTTTACTTGCACCGAAAATGAGGGGCGTAGCTTCGACCTTCGTTAATTTTAGAGATTTGTTTGATTGATTGAATACTGATTTATTTTGGCAAGGTCACTCAGGGCCGTATGCCAGCTACAGATATGCATTACAGAACTAATAAAAAAAAAATTTTTATAAGATATAATACATAACAAATTCATTGAAAATATTAACATTGAGCTCAAATTGAGTACTTAAAATTTAATGCAACAATTTATATAGCAATGCTTTATACACATTTGTTTCAATAAGTTAACATAAAATATAACATTTCCCGATAAAAGAAAAGAAGAGGTAACGCCTAATATTATAATTCTTCTTAAGTCGTAGGACAGTATGATCAGTGTTGCTGCATAAGGTAATTATGTAATTGAGATTTGAACGCAGATAATGTAGGTTTTAAGCGAATGCTTGTGGGGATCGAGTCCCACAATCGCATTGATTTCAAAGCAAAGCTTTTATCATAAGTAGCAGACGAGGCTCGTGGTATATTAAAGGCTGATGCCTGCGTTCTTTCCGACCGCCTAGTTTCTTCATTCAGAGGAGGGAAGAGTTCGAGCAAATAGGTCGGCTTAGACGTTCGCAATGTCTTGTAAACTAACAGCCCTATGAAATACATTCGACGTTTGGCAGGCGGTAACCATCCCAGCTTGGCAATATAGGGGGCCATAGCAGTGTCCCGTTTGAGACGATAAATAAAACAAACGATCGTATTGAATAATCTATTTAGTTTAAGGTCAAGATACCCTGTTATGTCGCAAAAAACAGTACATGCGTAATCAAAATACGGGAGTAGAAGTGCCGCGGCGAGCTGCTTCTTTAAGCTCCTTGACAAGAAATATGTTCTGAACCGTAGCCTATTTAGCGCCCCATGAACCCTAGAACAGATTGATGCTACATGTGTATTCCACGAGAGGTCATTCGTGATTCTGAGACCTAAGTTCTTAATATTCTTAAGCAGAGGGACAGTAGTGCCCTTAACTGCAAGTGCAGGTAGTTCCTGTAGGTCGATGCGCATTAAGTTTTGCACCGAGCCAAAAACTATAGCCTGGGTTTTAGAGGCATTCAATTCGAGGCCATTTTCCGTCGCCCAATTTGCCACACAATTTACATCCTCATTTAGACAGGCTATACAAGTAGATAATTCTTCTCTCTTACATTGTCTATATCGTTGAAAATCGTCCGCAAATAAAACAGATGAATTTGAACCATTCTCCAAAGCCTGAATGAGAGAATTCACATAAATGAGAAATGCAATTGGCCCAGGATTAGACCCTTGCTTAATCCCTGAGGTAGTTTTTACATATCGAGTCATCGAACCATCAGGACACATAACTGCTTGCGACCGACCAGTGAAATACGAGTGGAACCACTTTCGAACGTCATTCGAGAATTCAGTTGTCTCATGCGCCTTAAGAGAGTAGTATGGCTGATGGAATCAAATGCCTTCTTGAAATCGAAGAGGATGAGCACAGTGACGAGTCCTTTATCCACACCCTTCCTAATGTCCTCGACAACTTTTAGGAGAGCCGATTGCGTACTGTACCCTTTTCTGAACCCAGATTGCGCATCCGCTAGTATGTTATTATCATCCAAGAAATCCGCCATTTGATTAGCGACCAGCTTATCAAAGATCTTAGCGAAGTGTGGTAAGTTCGCTATAGGCCGTGAATCGGAAGGCAACGTCGGCTTTGCGACTTTATTCAATGGAATAATATTGGATTTTTTCTATTCGTCCGGGTAGACTCCCGTTCGAAGGAAAACGTTGTAAAATTCCGTTATTATACTCATTAAGAAAGCTAACGAGTCTTGAAAGTAGAACGGCGGGAGATCGTCGCTACTACGGCCCTTGACTCGATTTGCACACTCGATGGCTGCTTGAAGCACCTGAAAATATTCTAGCGGCTTAAATGTAAAGATAGGACGGTTGAAGTCGAGAGGAGTTGCCAAAATGTCATCAATCTCTTCTGATGAGCAGGGAGGATGGGGATTAGCTACGGACGCGTAGTATGTATTTAGTTCTTCAGCCTCGAAGTAGCAGAGAGGAGAATTTGCACACTTCTTTATTACTCCCAGCTTGGCAAGCAATAACCATTTTTTGGAATGATCACTACATAAAGTCAACTGCTCTTCAATGTATTTATTTCGAGCTAATTTGATTTCCAACCTCAGTTTCTTGCACACATCCCGGTACTTATGTAGCAATTGATTATTTCCAGTTCTTTTAGCTTGACGGTATAAATGGTCCCTCGCTTTACAAGCCTCTCTCAACCTTGTGTTAAACCATGGCGCTCTTCTTTTGCGGAGGCGACGCGTTACGAACGGTGCCAATTCATCTAGAATACTTAAAACGAGAGAACGGAACGAGGTAAAATCCCAATCAGGAGACTCTTTGGCTTCCATGTAAGCGGAATTAAGCCTATTAATAAACTCTAACGCATCAAAATTCGCAAAACTGCGATAGCGGCTAATCTCTTTTAATGGCTGACTCACGTACAACTTAATATCTACCGTAATTACATCATGCCCACCGATGAATGGCACCTCAGAGAGAGAGAGAGAGAGAGAGATTACTTATTGAAATATTCCGTGACGTCACGATGTGAATTTCGATGTGAGCATTGGTATATCTAAATAGTATACAGTAAGAACTACTAGTAGCCAAGACTTAAGAAAACCCTTGAGTGCGAGTGAGAAGCATAGAAAAGTGCATAAGTGCGACAGAGACAGACTGTCCCTCTAAATTTTCTCTCGTTTGTTTTTCACGGACTGGCGATGGGTCTGTCGTCGGCCGAATCTCGAAGATTATAGACGGAGGGAGGTAAGAAAGAAAATTGAGGAAGAGAAAATTTGTCTCTGTCGTACCTGGTCGCACGTACGCATTCGCCTATGCTTCTCACTCGCACTCACGGGTCGTGCTATGTCTCGTATCCGCGGAGTTCTTACTGTGCTGTCGGGGTCGGAAGCAGCCAGGGAGAGAGTCCCATAGCGGGAGGTCCCGAAAAGCCGGACCCTATCATAAAATTTAACGAGTATTTATGCCGAGGATAATGATGCTTATTATTTCGTTGCACTGCTCATAACTTTTTTCAGTAGCGTTGCTACACTAGGTCACAGATCTTTGCAATTGCTTGGGAGCTATTAAATATTATTCGATTTGAAAAATTCAAAATCTGTTGTACTCGTACTGAGCCTCCCCACCGCTACGGCTTTTGCCATTTGAAATTCGCACTATAGGACAGGAAACTGGGCAGCCTAATATATATGATTTCAAACAATAATCTACATGAGAAGCATATAAATAGCTAACTATTTGGAAAAATTGACTTTTGACTCTTTGTAAGAAAAGTAAAATAAAAGAGCTTTAATTTGGGCTAATAAACGTTAAAATCGAGTCAGTGAATCAAAGTTACGAGGATTCATAGAAAAAAAAAATGCAAAATCGAGAATTGTAGAAGCGTAACAGCCTCAAGGGAGTCTGAAGCAAAATTCGTTTATTTGAAAAGTACGTGACTTTTGATCAGTGCATCCGATCTAAACCAATTTGGGTTCAAAGAACAGCTCTTTTACTATACTTTAAGCCTGTCTATAGACCTATGTAGCCTTGTATTCCAAAAAATCCGAGTCCGCTCTCGCCTGCGAGTCGTGTACGCAGCAACGGTCATGCGAGTAAGGGAGAGAGAGGGCCGATTGCGGACGTCAATCCCCCCCCCCCCCCCACTTTTGTGAGCATTGCTGCGCCTCCTAATTGAAACTTAACGTAATATCCCTGCCTCTGTGTCATTCACTGTATATTTAGAAAAACATTTTTTTACATGTGTGTGTTTGTATGTTTGTTGACTCTATTATATAAAGTATTGTCAATGTGTGTGTGTGTGCGTGTATGTGTGTGTGTGTGTGTGTGTCTGTGTTGGTCTCTGGCTTAAAGAGGGCTTTTTTCATGCACTTTCTCGCTGTCTGTATGCACCTGCTGGTATGTTCTAGCTACCTCGATTCTCTCTTGCGTTTTAGTCGAGAATGCTGCCGACCTTTCTCCTGGTCGTGTGAGGTTTCTTCCTAGTAAGAGCAGACTGGGCGTTGCTTGGCTGCTTTGCGGAGCTCTACTTGCCCTATACCTCTCATCAGCTTCGTCTTGTTCCAGTTGCGTAGTTATCGCAATCAAGTCTTCGATTGACTCGAATTTCGAGTTGCGTAGGAGTTTGCGTAGTAACCCGCGCAGCGATTCGGTCATTAGTTGAATGAGTTGTTGTTCGTCGGCTTCTGCGAGTAGCAGGGGTTCTGTTGTAAAGCTGTGCTAATAATCGCATGAGGATTGTCGGCCTGGAGTATTTCCCTCGGAGTAATTCCGTAAATTTTTGCCAGCTGGTGTTGAGGTTGCTATACGGCTGCCACCATTGCGCGGCTGCGCCTTGTAGTGTTCGAGCTACTTGCTTTGTGCATAGATGTTGCTCAGTGTTGTTCCTGTCGAACGCTTCTTGGCATCCTCTTATGAATGCCTCAGGGTCTTCGTGGTTTAGTCCACAGAATTCTGGGAGTGGCGAGTTCGTGCCAGCGAGCGCTTTGAAAAAGTTTTTCCAATTGTCGGCCGCCGCTGTGAAGGTTGTTGGCTGAGGTGGTACTGAGCTATCTGACGTGTCGGAGTTTCGTCTTGGAGAGTCGAGGAGTGTCCGGGTTCGCTCCGCCGTAACCGCAGAGACCTGGCTTGCGAGTATCATGATCTGCTGCTGAAGGGCGGCGATTTGCTGCTGCGTCTCTGCGATTCTTAGGTCTGGTATTGTGTGTGCTGTAGTTCGTCTTGCTTGGGACCAAGGTGGCCAGATTTCTATAACCTCGTGTCGCCAGGGTGGCCAGATTATGCGATTTTTCGCCCAAGAATACCAATGACGCTACGGCGAATCTCGTCAAGAAAATTAAGTCTTTTGCTGGTAGCTGCTCCAAAGGACAGCAAGTACGGAATGTTCGGCCATTTGCAGCACAGAATTTTCCGCTCACACTAGCTCAACCGGATGTGCAGTCACAACAATTACCACTGGCGTGAATTACTTACACAAGACAAATATACTTAAAACTCATTCGACTGAACCCAAAACTCGGTTGACTAATGCACACAGACAGAAACCAATAACTACATCTACGACACAAAATACACCCTCAACTTTACAACACAGACTGTCGGAACAGACCGTGACTGATTCCACACCAACATTGAAGAATCTGCAACACAGAGTGCAGAAATCGAGCTCAATGTTGCGACGTACGCTCGGACCATCTTTAATCAGCAACCGGGAGTCAATGGACTTCTTGCGTAAAATTAACGCAAAGCTTTCAACGGTTTTAGAGCGACAGAAGTAGGCATCAACATTTTTTAATATTTTGAATTTATTGTTTTAATTATTTTTTTTATTTTGTACTTATTTTTAATGTACAACTTTTTCAGAAAACAGGAAGAGAAACAGAGCAAAATGGAAAGCATGCTAACGTAAGTATATATTCGTATTAATTATCGATTATATATATTTTTTCATTTCGATTTAAATTTAAATTTTATTTTTACAGCAATATTATGTCCTACATGCAGGATAGGACAAAGAAACAGCGCATTACAGCCAAAGACCGTCCGAAATACTTGCCCTTTAAGAGTACAGCTGCTCTGCTGGAGTTCAACAACGTAGATGATGCTGGGGGATGCCAGGACAACGTTGAATTAGAGGAACAGTACGACAATAGCGAGTTCGAGAGACATCAGAATGATTACGAGTTCGAGGGAAATCACGATGAGGGCGAAGAACAAAGCTTCCAAAACGCGGAAGATATATTGGACGAAAACTTCATAATGGATGGCCAAATTGAGTATTTGGAAGACGATGACTTCTACGGCAAAGACCAAATATATAAGTATATAATGATTCAAAACGTTAAAATAATTATTATTTATTTCATAAGAAGTTACCTTTTGGCATCATTTACTTATATTACTTATTATTATTTAACATATCATGTGCTCGAATTCTAAGAGATTTCTTAAGAATATAGCTAACGTTAACTTTATTTCCGTCAATCATATTACTCTTTCTCTGCCTAAGTACAATCATTCTCTAAATTCACCTTTATTCAATTTTACTTAAAATCTTGTGCTATTAAATTCATTTGATTATTCAATTAGTAAAATATTGTATTTCTGTCTTTAAAATTCAATATAAATCGAAAGATCAGAACAAACATCAACCACGAGAGCGACAACACTCACAACAAAGTTGCGATTTTAGGTTATAGTGTGCTACGTGCATTAAGTATATCGATCTCAGAAAAGATGTTGTTAGTCCATAATTCTTCGTAGATTATGCTAGAAAAATAATAAAAATGTTTGTTTTTATGGGATTTATGGAAGTAAGGTGCAATAATAAGATTGTTAATGCTCGTGAATACTCTTTATATAAGGAGGTGTTCCCTTCTCTGTAGTCAGAGTTGAACTAACTGTTTGAGCTTTGTGCTGTCGCGATCACAGTCTCAAAACCACCATCGATATCTCATCTTGCATATGAGTGGGGTAAAAGAATTTAGTTTTAAAACAATGACATCATATGAACGAAATGTATATAAGGAGAGTACGACCATAGTTCTTAGTAACGTATATCAAAAGGAAATAATAATTTTTGTACTCTACCAACAGTTTTGATCAATGATCGATTTAAATAGACTGCTAACAAGATGATCAAGCTCCACGTTTTGAAGACTAAGAATAATCGTCAAAAGGACCCCGCACAAAATGATAGGAAAAGAGTCCCGGTCACATCGGCTGAAACTTTGATAAGTTGTAGTTAATGGTCTCCTGAACAAAAGGCTTGCTGGGCAAAACTCGGGAAAATGACTAGATTTTGAGAAAATCGTGATTGAATAAGCCGTTTTTGAGTAGATTAGAATAGTCGACTATGAACTATAACGTTGAACTTGGTATTTTCCAAGGCTATGTATCGGACCTGCTCCCGGAGAATCTCCTCGTGATTCCCGGTAGGCGCCAGACGTTGACCTCCAGCGTCAGAGTCTTTCGACTCCTTTTGTCGAGACTCGTAGCGGGAACAGGGCGGAATGTGGCAAGGTGTTGGAGTGGCTAGCTCAGCCCAATGGGAGAGAGGGGTTCGGGGTGATACAAAACGCGGCTATTTCAAAGGAGCTACTGTTTATTTAACTGTACGATTATGCTTATTACAAGGTACTGAGTGAGCCGTGGAAACCGGTTGAATGACAAGTATTCTCTACTTAGCTAATTCGCGTAGTAAGGTAGTAGGAATTACAAATTTATTGCAAACAAATTGAACTAGGAAAAGGTAGCCCTCGCAATAGCACGACCCTCGCGCGTCTCAAGGCACTCACTCACTTTCGTCCGCTACACTCTCGCTTTGCCCGAAGACAAAATCTTACATGTACACTTGGTCTCGCGAGACCGAACATTCGAACTTAATCCTATGGTCGCGATTTCGCCCCTCTAGCTAGATCGCTCCCGTGTAGCCTACGGTTGGCCGAGAGCCTGTCCGCGTCCGATGGCTTACGACAGCTCTCGCGCCTTATCCTATCCATGCGTCGGACGAGTCCACGTGCTCGCCGACGAATTGCGCACTCAAACACTTCACTTATTCCAGATTAAACGACACACTAAACAGGTAGCCCTGGATGCCCTATCACTGAGGTAGCTCACGCCGCTCGTAACAGGGAGCCCAAGGTAGCACTCACTCGCGGAATTACACTTTTACAAACTAAATGCTTAATTAAGACGAGACGCCAAGATAGCCGAGTTAGCCTCGCGCGTAGATCTAATTACGTAGGGAGCCTCGTGTAAGGAAGCCTCGCGTGATATAGATCTCGTAATTGTCGCCGCGCGCGCCAAGTCGCGTGCTCAGCAAACAAAGGACTTCGCGACGGAACTGCCGCTTGCCCGTGAGGAAGATTTAGTCTAATTAAAGAAACGATCTACTGACCCTGATCATTATCCTCGTCCACGTCCACATCCACGGTCCAAGCCCAATGGATCCCACTAGTCACAAAATAATAATCACAGGTAGCACTAAATCGAAAGTCCCAGGAGCAAACGGCAGAGTTGTCCGAGCAGGAGCGGCCGGGGCAGGAGAGTGCCGGCTCGCGCGCTCGTCGCTCGCCTCCCGCTCTGGCTCTCCTGTGCCGCCGCACAGCGCGCGCTCCTGTTGATCGGATTGCTTGGGCCGACGGCCCGCGCTCTCGCGCCGCAACAGGCTCGCTCGCCTCGCGTCGCCGATCGCCACGCATGCGCAACCGACTATTCGACATGTCTCAACGCTGGAGCAGGTAGCCGCGAAATTCAAACGCTTGTGTACAATAGGGAGCCGGAATTCACGCAGACAATTCGCGCGCAACGCGAATTACGAAGTACGATGTAACTCTCGGTGTATCTTCTGTCTGGTTTATTCGGGAGTACGCCTGTTACAGGGGGCGCCGAAGACGCCTTTTTACATCCAACATCCATGGGAGAGCGGCCATCACGCTGGTCCTGCTGCCATAGACGCTCACGTAGGGAGCCCCGCCGGTACATCGTCTACGTCCACTCTTCGACGATGACCATATTGGATGCCCTGAGTGAATCCGACCTGCTATTGACGCACCGGAGTTTGACGTCCTCCTCCTCTCATTCCTCCTCTCGTCGTTGAATGAGTGTTCGGAGATGCCCTCCGTATTTTTATCCTTTCGCTGCTGCCTCTCCTCTCGTCGCGTAGTTACTCAAAAAAAGGAACCAACGCCATTAACTCATGCACTCCAATCACATTCGCACGGCCTTGAGACGCTCTGCCCCGGCGGCTCGGCCCGAAGTAACGTGACAACAATTTGCCACGTTACAGAACATAAAGAAATAACTATAGTTATAGAACGCGCTTTGTACATAAGTATATCTATACCGACAAGAAGAATAGAACTTAATGCGCTGAGCGATTGTTACAAGCAGAGACTACTATCGGTTTGAATGACGTAGTCACCTGTGTTCTGAACTGTATAACTCAGTCAAAAAAAATCTCATCAAAAAACGAAATATGAGGTGTGATAGGAAAATCAATTGCGCATCGATTCGTATAAGTTTAGTTACATAAAATTGATTAGGCGATGAACAGCAGCGGACAGAAGCTAAAAAAATGCAGATTTTTTACCACTTTTCAAGAAGGTCAACTTTGCAGGCCTGCCATTCACTCAAGAATAAAGCCACTGCCTAGTAAGAAATCAGGCATGTAGCCCAAAGATTCAAAAACACATACGCGTAAGAATTTTTCAAATATGTTGAATAGTATCGCTAAAATATTAACACATGTGAAAAAAATGTATCTCAGAGATGAAAAGTCGTATGAAGATGAGACAGGTCTCAAAAAATCGAAAAAAATTACAGATTTTTAGAAATATTAATATATGTTTAGCAAATTTATAAACTTCTGCATGAGAGCTGTCGAAAGTTGGAAAATTTTTTTGGACCGGAGCCGTATGAAAAAAGTGTGAAAATCGTCATAAAGTTCCAGATGCTTGTTATGAAAAGTAGCCGGTGTGGTCCAGGGACAGTCTTAAGGAAAAGTGAAGTCCCTACCGCTCAAATCAACATGTGTCGCGCAGCCCTCGTCCTCCGTCCACGATATACTTCGGTTTTACTTCCGGGAAGGCGTCTAGGTAAACAGAGTGGCCGATTACGCACTCCAGGTAGTATAATCCGTAGTTTTTCAACAGAACTTGCGCACTAGGTGCCGGGAAGGCGTCTAGGTAAACAGGGTCGACGATTACGCACTCAAAGTAGTGCGCTCCATAACTTTTCGGTAATATGTGTGCACCAGGTGCCCGCAGGGTGTCTAGATGAACAAGATTGCCGATTACGCACTCCTTGTAATGCGTTTCATAGCTTTTCGGCAAAATATGTGCAGAAGGTGCCGGCAAAGTGTTCAGGTGAACGTGCTCGCCGATTACGCACTCCAGGTGGTGCCCTCCAAAACTTTTTGGTAAAATGCATGCTCCAGATGCCGGCAAGGTGCCTAGGTGAAAGGGGTCGCCGATTACGCACTCGAGGTGCAGCGCTCCATAGATTTTCATTAAAACGTGTGCATCTCTGCGATTCCTCTTGCAAAAAAGGCTAGATAAAATGAAAGACTCTTCTACAAATTGGTTTGGGTTCTTTTTGAGATACTATTGGGACTCTTTTTCGGATACTTTTTGTGATACTATTTCGGTTTAGGATTCTGTTTCGGATACTTTAGAGAAAACTTTTCAAAATACTTTTTGGAATATTGGGTTGGATACATTTTGGGATACTTTTGGGGATAGTTTTTGAGATACTTTTTGGGATACTTTCTGTGATTCTTTTTAGAATTCTGTTTGGGATACTATTTGGTATACTTTTTGTGAAACTTTTTCGGTTAATTTTTCAGATCATTTTTGAATACTTTGCGGGATACTATTTGTGACACTTTGGGGATATTTTTTGGTTTTTGGACTACCTTTTGTTCAGACGCGTTCCATTTAGTCTTCGCTTACAATAATCGCTCAGCGCACTAAGTTCTATTCTTCTTGTCGGTATAGATATACTTATGTACAAAGCGCGTTCTATAACTATAGTTAGTTGTTTATGTTTATAGTCGACCATTCTAACCTACTCAGAAACGGCTTATTTAATCACGATTATCTCAAAATCTAGTTATTTTCCCGTTTTCTGCCCAGCAAGACTTTTGTTCAGGACACCATCAACTACAGCTTATCAAAGTTGCAGCTGATTTGACCGGGACCTCATTTCCTATCATTTTGTGCGTGGTCCTTTGCTTCTTTAATAGAATCCATTAGTAAAAAGGAGCTGCAGTTTTTTGAATACGCTAAATAACTTAAGTACTTACTGAAAAGAACATGTTTCAAGCTATTATCTATTTACAGTGTTGAAAAGAATAGCCAATAAATAATGTAGATGCTAAACACTAAATCGATATGTAACTAGGAACAATATTAATATTTAATTGAACTTTTCCTTTAACTTTTCAGCTTATTTTGCAACTTATTCTAGCAATATTATGAGCAGATATAACTACGTTAAATGGAAGTGTACACCGTTTTTTCAGTATGTATAAGGTTCGTCTACTGATCAAAACATCTAATTTTTCACATGACTCATTCAATACAGCATGAAGCATTCAATGGGTCTCTTACTCATGAATTTATTTATAATATTAAGTTGCAACAGTGCTGATTCTTTAACAGATTGGACGAGTTAAAATAAACGTGTTAAAATTCAGTATAACGTTCAGTCGCATATCTAGTAGTTATAATTAAAAATCAATCTTACCAAAATTATGTTATTGAAGAGAACGATCTCCAAAAAAAGATAATTCAAGAAATTTCAGTCAAGTTAATCGATGCTGTAGAACCTCTGGATAAATTCATGTCTCAGGTTACATTACAAAATATGAGAAATATCGTATTTAATATGGGGAAAGGAGGTCAGGTCGGTTAAATAAAGAAAAAACATTGGACAAAAATATATCACAGATGGAATACATTAACATGTTCGACCACGTCTCGCCATCGAGGTCGCTGAGACGACGCTCGGGGTCTCATCCTCTCAAGCTTCGTTCATACCTGCTTTGCACATCCCTCCTCCTCCTCTCTCTCCATACACTCTACGCATACACTCCCACAATCGGCCTTTCCTGACAGTCACTCGCCCTCGAGTGAATTAATTCTGTCTTGCACTCATAATCTTCACACTATCCTTCGTTCACCTCACTCTTTCAGATCATACCTCTTACATTCGACTTACTTTCACATCTCACATTCATACTCTTCTCTCATCGTTCGCCACGCATTTTACATCAATTTTATCTTACAATGACGCTCATCGCTCATTTTACAATTTATTACCTCTTTTATCTCATTATTACATTCGTTCTCAGCTCCAATCATCACACACTTGCTCTGCCATTCGATTTACAACGTTTTCCCGAACTACATATACTCAGTCGTATCAATCACACATGCTTTTCAACCTTAATTCTCTCTCCCTCTTTCTCTCTTGTAAATCTCGCCATCTCTGCTGGATCGGTACATCTTCTTATCCCGTCGTTTTGTCTGTCGTCGTTGTTTCCAATATCTACGCTGTCCTTCTTCTCTTCTCGATCGCTCTCATCCTGCGTCGTATATACGAGCCGCCCACAATCGGTACCTATCCCATACCTGGATAAGCCCTTTATGGCTCCCGTATTCCGGCAAACTTTTACCACCGATCGGCCCGCTGGCTGCCAGATGTTTAATGGCACTCATCCTCACGGCGTACCTGAGCCCTAATTGCTTTTCCACTTCACTGTCGTCTTCTTCATCTTTTCTTCTCTCTTTGCTCGCCGTCGTTTTCCAAATCGTAGCGTCGTTCAATGTCTTCTTCTAAGCGTCGTCTGTGCGTCTTCTCGTCGTTACTCGTGATGCTCGGTGAATGAATCGCGCCTCAATTCAGTTCACTCCGCCGTCTTCTCTCACAGGTTGCTCCACACGCGAATTACACCTTAATTCGGATGTTTTGCCGTCACAGGTTCGCTCCATGCTCGAGCTATACGCCAACTCGAGCACTTTGCCGTCACAGGTTCGCTCCATGCTTGAATTACACTTTAATTCGAACACTTCGCCGTCACAGGTTGCTCCGCACGCGAATTACGCCTTAATTCGAATGTTTCGCCGTCACAGGTTTGCTCCATGCTCGAGCTATACGCCAACTCGAACACTTCGCCGTCACAGGTTTGCTCCGCACGCAAATCGCGCCTCGATTCGAATGCTTCGCCGTCACAGGTTTGCTCCGTGCTCGAGCTATACGCCAACTCGAACACTTCGCCGTCACAGGTTGCTCCATGCTCGAATTACACTTTAATTCGAACACTTCGCCGTCACAGGTTGCTTCACACGCGAATTACGCCTTAATTCGAATGTTTCGCCGTCACAGGTTTGCTCCGTGTTCGAATCACGCCTTGAATCGAACACATTGCCGTCTTTCGTCTCGGAGTCCCCGCGTACGCCTACGCGTCTCCTATGCGAGATCGGCTTCCCCGGATGAGCACTCGTCGTTACTTGCACTTCTTAAACCGTTTTTATCCAACACAAAGAACCTGTATCCCACTTCTGACACCATTTTGTGGGAATGGAGGTTATACAGGTCTGTGTTAAATAAAGACAAACAACATTTGGACAACAATAACTATATTCACAGATGGAATTACACATTATACACTCGTTCTGCCTTACACACCGGTCTACGCTCATTCGAGGTCGCTCTGGGACTGACGCTCGGGGTCAGCCTCATCCCTCTCAAGCACACGGGGTTCGTTCATACCTGCTTTTGCACATCCCTCCCTTCCTCCCTCTCTCTCCATACACTCTACGCATACACTCCCACACATAGCAATAATGCGCAAAAACTTTAACACAACGAAGTGGGCAATGAAATTTATTGATTCGGTGGTTTCTTTGTCTCGACGTAACAGGCAGTCTAAATGTGTAATAATTGTCTTTAATGAAATAAAGGAAAATAATGACATTTACAGTAAGGTTTTAAAATTTGCTTATTGGATAAAAAAAATATTAGACATAATGATTCTCGTTGTATACCAAAATGACAAGGAAGTCTTCTCATACAATCCATTTCTCGAAACAGTTACTCAAGAAACCTTTGGATTAATGACCAATTTGTTTCGTGATAAGTTACAGAACATCATGGGATACCCTATTGGGAACTCACGAACTATGCCCTGACCCCTCGCGGCACCAAATAGAACTTGTCTATGCTATCGTTTTAGCATTAATAGTATATGGGATTTGAGTTTTATTTGCATTTACAATGAAAAAAATTGTTAGTATGGAGGGTTTCAATTATAGAGAGCATAGAAAAAAATCCAATAAAGACCGTTGTGTAGTTAGTGGTTGTGACAGTAAAGCAAATAAAAATATAACGCTAAGTTTTCATCAGTTCCCGAAGCCAAACCATCATTTTGTAAACAAACAGAATGCATTTGGCGACTCCGAAAAAATAGATGTGTGTAAAGCATGGAAGGTAGCATTAAAAATGACACATATTAATGTAACTAATAACACAAAAGTTTGTTCACTGCATTTTGAAATAAATGATTACTTCTTTGCAAGTAAGTTGTACTTCTATTTTTTTAAGGTTATAGTCTGTTACAAGACAAAATTTCTAAACTGTCACCTTTTCTAAAAAAATTATTTTGTTAAAAAAAGCAGTGTACACAATACATAATAGTAAGTAGTATATAGGTTATGTAATATAAAGTTATAGGTACTTACTGATAAATATACAATAGTGTTGCTATTATATGTTTACACATTTCGCCTAAACCAGCTTTACATGAGTAAAAACAACGTACAATGTCCCCATTACTTTTTACATGACATTCTATTTCATGAGGACTATTGCTTTTTATAGCTGTAGTCTGCAAGCAGATAGATGTGTATATAGTCGTATCAGGGGCACTTGAAACAGCTTTTTTCCCGCATTTAACAATAAAATTCGCCTTATACACGCGTTCACCTTCTATAAATTTACGCTGCCCAGGGGGTAGAGAGAGAAAGAGAGAGATAGAGAGTGAAAGAGAGAGAGAGAGAGAGAAAGAGAGAAAGTGTTCCGCATCTGGCCGACACTTGGTCCAATCCTCTCACGTTACCATACGTTTTGATACCTGTTCAACTTTATATTTACTTGTCGGGTCAGGTCCCACTGTTTATTTTTGTAATTCTCTTCGCCAGAACTTTACGATTTCAACGAGAGTATCGGAAAGTCCATTACGTGCTACAGATTTTGGTAAGCTCGACTATTCCCATTGTACCAAAAAAGTTACCAGAACGACTGTTTCTCCTTGTTTCTGATTGGTTTCGCTTTTGCTAACTGAAATCAAGGGGCGCGGTAGCGCCACGATGGCAAGTAGTTTATTTACGCGCCTGAGCGAAGTTAAATTTCAGAAAGAGATAGAATTTGACACATTCAATGACATTGATGAATCCAGCTTTGATGTCTATATTAACAGCGCCTTGACTTCGCGTATGTTTATCTCTAATGACAGCGCATTGCAGAGAATCAAGCAAAAAGCACTTAGAGACAAAAAACGAGTAATATGTCTTGAATCCCATTTAGAGGCTTGGACAATAATCAAAGAAAACACCCACAGGGGCATCACTAGCGTGAAAATTGCGAAACCAATTTTTTGGTATACGCCCTTGGCATACTTCTTTGAAAGACAATCACCATTTGATGAAAAGATTGATGAAATAGTGCAGAAGACTTTTGAGGAGTCATTATATTTTAAATCAGTCTTTATGCCTTTTTTTACATACGATATTGGTACGGGGAAATTTGGAGATAGCCGTAATATCTCATTGTGGTATTTAATAATTATGGCAAGTACAGGATATTTTATCCCAGTAATAATATTTGTTGGAGAGCGTATATCACTGAGTCTTTATGGAGATTCATAATTAACTTATGAACTGGAATATTGTTATATATTTATTGTACGTGAAATATAGAAATGTGATATAATAAACGTGGGAGTAAATTACGTATGCATGCAATGAGAGAGAGAGAGAGAGAGAGAGAGAGAGAGAGAGAGAGAGAGAGAGAGAGAGAGAGAGAGAGAGAGAGAGAGAGAGAAGAGAGAGAGAGAGAGAGAGAGAGAGAAAGGAGAGAGATTCAGAGATTGTACTCGTTGATGGTTGAGTACTTGAGTAGGAAATCCCTCCAACCTCACTACTTAAACCTCCCTTCGAGCTTCGATATCTCTCTGCAGGCAACAAGAGGCGAAATGTGTAATGCACAAAACATTAACTCCAAGTGTAATGCAAGCCTCGACACGAACCACTTCGAGAGAAATTGTGAGATGTCCGAATAAATCTGTAAAGAAGGGTCGATTCTTGAATATCTTCGCACAAGAATACCCCATCCTTCCCACAAAGATGAAATAATAATTTTGTATTAATTTTATTAATCATCTATTTTTTAAGTTTTCTTGAACTACTACATGAAACTGTGTGAAAAATTGTAAAATTATGTCATTACAATCTCTTATAACAATGGACTACAATGAATTGGAAAAACAGCTCTTATAAAGCCAAAGTAATGTTACGAAAATAGTGCGGGAGTACCAGAATTATGTCAAGTTTTATTTTATTTTCGAAATACTTATGTTAGTAGTAATACTGAAAATAATTTGTGGCGTGCGCCTTTTTCTCGACGGACGGTTTTCCTCGGCAGATGTCTTTCCTTTATTTACATTGCACTGCAATTAGGAAAGACTCTCCGCTCTTCGTGATCTTTATGGCCGACCGCAATAAAATAATCGGTCACGCGCATTTCCAGATTTTCGCCTAATCCGTCCAAAGTCTCGACTTCGGGTCAGGTAGGGGAGATTGTTATCATAGCAAAATGAACTTCAAAACTGCACTATTTCTTAATTTTTCATGAATAAATTTTTTGTTATTGTTCTTTTTATGCAAAAAATGGTAGAGATAAAAGTTCCGAATTGAATTTTCTGGAAGATACTTACATATTGCATTCCCGAATGCAAAATTAACTTTTTTCCGCGCGACACGCGACTCTTCCCGGAAGTCACAAATACTTATCAGAAAATATCAAATTACATTCCATATCATTGCGTGAAAGGAATGTTATAGCTGGGTGTAGGAAGGATTATATGGTACTTATATACATAGTATACATAATATAAGTATATACTTACAGTATATACCGGCTCGCGAATGAGCTTTTCTTGACATAGTGTTCAATCAGTGCAAGTGCCTTGGCCCAGTACCTAAATACTTATAATTTTAAGTTGAATTAAAAAAATATTTGATCCGAAACAATGCCGCCGACTATAAAAAACGAAGCTGCGGACAAAAAACTTGTTATTTCCAAGCCGACTGAGAAAAGGTAAATAATAATTTTCTAACCTGTACGATATACATGTTCGGAATATTCAAATCTGAATCTTACTCGGCGTTAATTTTCGGAAATATATCTGCGTATCTAAAAGTATTTGTTGGAAGTTTTTTCAATTTTTATTGAATAAATTAGAAATGCTCGATTACATTACTGAAGAGTTTGCCGTTTCTGGTGACCTGACCTATCACCAAAAAATAATAAACTCAGTGGTGTGATTCATCATTGTTTCAGATTGGAGCTCATTTGCAAAGTCAAATATTGTAATTCACTGCCTGACATTTCTTTTGACACAAAGTTTATTTCCTATCCTTTTGAATCTACAAGGTAAGTTCTTGTTGATTTTTTTTATGATGTCGAACTGTTCTTTGGCTTTGAAAATAATTCAGCTAATGATTTATTACAGATTTATTCATTACAATCCAACAACATTAGAACGCAATTTTAAATATGATATTATTACTGAACAAGATATGGGAATACCAATTGAACTTGTTAACAGGGATGTCTATGCCTATGATCCAAACGAGCCATATAAAATGCATCCTGATGATGAAAAATTTCTGGAAGAAGATATCATTGTTCCACCAGATTCAGTAAGATCAAGGCATCATGCCAGGAGTGTCTCCTGGCTCAGGCGCACTGAGTATATTTCCACAGAACAAACACGTTTCCAGCCACAGACTACTTCTGATAAAGTGGAAGCTAAAGTTGGACACAATATTAAGAAACAGTTTAAGGAAGAAACATTGTACATGGATCGAGCTTCTCAAATTAAAGCTATTGATAAGACATTTACAGATAATCAAAAGCCTATTGAAAAACATTATAGCAAGCCAAAAGTTACACCTGTTGAAATACTTCCTATTTTCCCTGACTTTCAAGTATGGAAGTATCCTTGTGCTCAAGTTATATTTGATTCTGATCCAGCACCGATGGGACTGTCTGTGCCAGCCCAAATTGAAGAAATGTCACAAGCTATGATAAGGTTTGACCCTATTTCACAATCACAAACTTTTTATTTCTTGTCATACTTAGATATTAAATTTATATCATTGTTATGTTTTTAGGGGTGTGATGGATGAAAGTGGAGAGCAGTTTGTTGCTTACTTTTTACCTCTTCAAGAAACCTTAGAAAAGAGAAAACGAGACTTTTGCTCTGGTATCGATTATGCTGACGAGGATGAGTATGAGTACAAAATGGCCAGAGAGTATAACTGGAACGTTAAGAGTAAAACTACAAAAGGTTACGAAGAAAATTATTTTCTGGTTATGCGCGAAGATGGAGTTTATTATAATGAGTTGGAAACTCGAGTTAGATTGAATAAACGTAGGCAAAAAATTGGAGCACCTATTAACAACACAAGGTTAGTAGTACGTCATCGACCGCTCAACGCAAATGAATTCAAAATGCACAGGTTCCGCGAAAAACAGCTTGAGCCACCTTGTGAAGAAGAAGAAGAGGAAGAAGAGGAGGAAGAAGAGGATGAACAGATTAAAGAGGAAGAGCAGATAAAAGAGGAAGAACCAGTAAAAGAGGAAGAAATGAAAGATGAGGAAATTCAACACATCTTAAAGGTCAATATACCGAATGAAAACAAAAATTCTGACAATGAGGACCACAAGGAAAAGGAAGGTGAACAGAACGCCTCACTCGTCTCATCCCGAGCCTCTTCGCGTGCTTCATCCCGAGCTTCTTCTCGTGCCTCATCGCGAGCTTCCTCTCAAGTCTCGAGTCGCAAGACATCACCAGTTAAATCAGAGCCTGGCTCTTCAACTTCATCACCAGCTAAATCGAAATCAAGGTCGAGGTCTAGATCCAACTCAAGCTTTAGATCAGGATCAAGGTCAGGTTCAGGTAGTGGAAGTGAAAGTGGAAGTGGCTCTGGCAGTGGCTCTGGAAGTGAAAGTGGAAGTGGAAGTGGAAGCGGAAGTGGAAGCGGAAGCGGAAGTGGAAGTGGATCTGACAACGAATAGAATAAGAAAGAAGAGGAGTACACTTTGTAAATAGGTTTAGACAAATATTCTAGATAGATGGAACGAAGTCCGTTCGTGCCTTAAAATATATAAATATTAAATTTATTTTTTGTACTTTTATACTGCTAAAAAAGTATTTTTCTAAAAAAAAGATAGCTTTTGATATGACCAAACATAAAATGTTTAAAATAAAACATTGTTATAAAGAAAAAGTAATGTTCGAGTTCATTATTTGTTCTGGCAACAACTCATCTTTCGCGATTATGTAAAACAATTGAAAGTACACGGATTACCTATTTTTGCGCAATAAATAAACGTTACGTAAGCCCGCGGCAACCGTATCGCTAATATACTTCAAATACTACCTTGCTAGATACATAATTCAAAGTTTGGCGCCAAACGCAATGTCGCTGCGGTCGCTCACAAATCTTCACAATCACAACTCACAAGTATATACTTATATAGATATACTATACATATAGCCGCGGAGTGCGCTGAACAGTTTTTAGTGCGAAATTGCGTCATTCCCGAGCTGGTACAGCCAGAGAGCAGTTCACAGCGTTATCGCGTGCACACATGGTAAGGCTTGCCTCGTAAAGAGAAGTATCAAACATTCGCCGCCTATACACAGCTTCAGCTCAATTGCGAAATCGTTGATCAGTCGCCTATATTAAAGAGGTGAGTTTCATTAACCAAGTGCTTTGCCTTTTCTCCCCTCACGCGCGACACAAATTTTCCAGTAGGTATCGCAACTGTCTGCGCGTCACGACGTATATATAAGTATGCGCGATGATGATAATTTCATGAGAAAGTGTCGAGATAGCACAATTTTTTCTGTCGATTTTTGTTGCTTGTGCGCCTTCGTCGCCTGCGAGGAAAGACGAGTGAAACGCTTCGATTGCTTTTTTGGCTTCTGAAGTTGGATAAAATGCAGAACGAGGTACGATTGCGTTGTTGCTCGAGGAGTGAGTTACCGTTGCGTTACTCAATAGTTGAAATTTTCGCATTATCTTGGATAGAGCATTATAGTCGATAAGCTGGCTTTGCAATGTAATTTCCGAGAGATTAGTCATGCCGATTGGAGCAGGAAGGATGAAGGCTGAATTGGAGCTGGCTTCTTTATTTGTGTATTATTGTTGTGGCACAGTTAGATTTTCATATTTGGAGCGTTGATTAATTTTGTGTTGCGAATGCTGTTGTTTCAGATGGCTCCCAGGAATAAAGAGAACAACGGAAACAAAAGGAAGAAGCAAATGTCAGAAGAGGATGACGACGAAGATTACAGGAAGCGCAGAGATAGGAATAATCAGGTAAGCTTGTAATGTTTAGATTGGTATCGCATTACAATATTGCAGGTATTTAATCTCTGAAATTGTTTTGTAGGCTGTCAAAAAGTCCAGAGTTAAGAGCAAGATGCGTACGCAGCAAACTTTAGAACGCGTCAACCAGCTAAAAATGGAGAACGAACTTTTAGAGGAAAAGATCAAAATGCTCAATAAAGAGTTAGGGTTCCTCAAGGACTTGTTTCTAGCGCATGCTGGTACGTATGAATTGCATAAGAATAGGTTGTATTATTTACAGACATCTGCTATATTTATGTAATGGAATATTTCTAGGTTCAAATCAACATTCCTCAAACTTGCAAGACATTGATCTGAATGCGCTTCTTGCCGATGACAGTAAATCAGAAGACCCATTAAAATCTTAACCTCAGTGGAGTACTCCCATTCCATGTGTGAGGAATGTAGGACAATTTAATTTCAATGAAAAGAATATGTGCACTGTTCTTTTACTCAAATGTTGAGTTGGATGTCTTGGACAGATGTCCAGACAGTGCACTAGTACAAGTTTGGAGTGGCAGTGTAAAGTGAATTCTTTCAAACGCTGCTGAAAATTGATGTTTGCGCATCAAGAGATCTCGCGAGAAAGAAGTAAACGGCAGCAGTCACAAAATAGTTGAACTATTTTCAAATCAAGGAAAATAATCAAAGATCAATGGATCGCTGATTTGCACGCTCGTGCAAACGTGTGTCACTTAAAGGACATGTCCAAAGAGATGTGGAGCATCAAGCTTAAAAGTGTATTTATAAATCCAGCATTTTTGCTAAAGTCAAACATTTAGTATGGCAATACGTACACTTGTATATTTTTTTATTGATATTCAACAGATTTATGTATAGTTATGCCATGGATATCATTATTAATAATGATGAATACTTTACTTTGTCTCCTCTAAAACAGAGAGCTTTTGATTATATAGTTTTAGATTGTTAATTGCAAAGTGTCATTAGATATATTTTTCTTTATTAAAAGCTTTAGTGAAAAGATTCAAGAACACGAAGAGGTATACCTGTTTTATTTTAAACCCATTGAAAAAAATTTCCAAGAATTTGCATACAGTCACGGCAGAATCGCCGAATTTGGTACCAATAATGTCGAACGTGCTCGGAATCTCGAGTGCGCAAGCGCTAAAAAAAACTTGTATAAGTATACAATAATAATAGTGCTCGCGGTTTCTACAATATGGGAATCTTGCGTCATCCGAAAAACCCAATCTGTAAGATAACTCCAAGATAATCTCGCAAAGTTTCAAGAACGACCGATAGATGACTTTCGAAATCTGACAATCCGACTTTGAAAGATTTTCTCTCCTCCGTATTCCGAATTCGTTGACTGAACAAAAGAAAAAGTGCAAAAAATTCTTACAAAATAAAAAAAGCACTTGATCCCGCTGCTGTAACGAAAGCCCCCCGAAAAAAACTCAAATGGCACGGTAAAAACTCTAATCGACTCCGAAACGAATTCGTCAATAAAATCGTCCGGTCGCCGTGAAGATGACCTGAAGATGACTCACGCCCCATTCAAAAATCTCCCGCGACTCGAGGAGCCCGTTTCTCAGCCAGATCCAGATGTCGCCAGCAATCTGTCTCTCCCAAATCCGAAAAATGCCCATATATAACTATAATACGCGACCGAGTAGCTCATATCAGTATTATAGAGGCCTTATAGCACAAGCTCTACGAGTCTGCGACGGATATCCTCGATCCTCGTCCGTCGCACAACATACACCGAGCTTATACGTCTCGACTCTTGATACAGTCATCGGCAGAGCGAGCGCCGCGAGGAGTAAAGAGAGAGAGAGAGAGAGACCGAGCCATTGGTGCCGTCTGCGCGAGCATCGAGAACATCCAGTATATAGAGCGCAGTCGGTCGCTCGGTCCGTGTGTGCCGTGTGGGAAGGCGGGGCCCCCGCGCAGTCGCAGCCTCAGATCAGCATCCGTCTCTGTCGGACTGGCGGCTCTGCTCCGAAAGTTTAGCCAGCGGTGGCGGCGGCGGCAGTAGCGCGCACTGCAGCCACAGACGGAGCGGAGCATTATATAGTGTGCGTGTGTGTGCCGAGAGAGCCGCGCGCGAGCGAGAGTCCCGCAGAGAGAGAGAGAGAGAGAGAGAGAGAGAGAGAAGGAGAAACATAGCAGAGCAACGGAGCACTGTGTCCGTATATGTGCGTGCGTGTATGTGCGCGCGTGCGCCCGTCAGTAAGAGAGAGAGAGAGAGAGAGAAAGAGTCGAGACTCGAGAGTCAGATCCCGAGGAGGAGACGACCGAGCAGCAGTCGTCCTCGTCGACTCCGAGCTTCCCGAGAGAGCGAGAGAGTGTGCTCTCCCCCTTGTGACTACTGTGTGTATACAGTGTGCAGTGGTGCAGTGCTGTGTGCCTGTGCTACTCCTCTGCTGCAGCCGACGACGACGAAAGGGAGAGTCGAGTAGTCACACGCCTATATAGCAGCAGCAGCAGCAGCAGTAGCAGCAGCAGCAGTAGCAGCAGTAGAGCTCGCTCGAAGGAGAGAGAGAGAGAGAGAGAGAGCGAGTGCGCGCGACTAGCAGACGACATGTTGTTGGCTGCAGGAAGCACCGCCCCGTCCCGGACGTTGCTGCGCCCGCGAAGAGCCACCTCGGGCGACCTCGAGTGAGTAGCGCCGTTCTCAGCAGCGAAGAGCATGAGAGAGAGAGGCAGAGAGAGCTTCTGCATATACCCATATCCACACCATCCTCGCAGTGCTGATACATACTCTACTTAAGTATATATACACACACCCGTGTCTCTCTCGTCCGCAAGTGTACTGCTCGTGTGTGTGTGCCTATATATGCGCTTATATGTATGTGTGTGTGAAAATGTGTGTGTGTGTGTGTGTGGGTGGAGAAGCTCCGACTGCTTCGAGTCTCCTGCCCTGCATACATGTATATAGACCTATGTAGTAAGCGTAGTCGTGTGTGCGAGTGCGAGACACCGTTCCGGAGCTGCCGACTGCTCGGGATAATTGTCCAGGTTCCCTGTGCTCCCACGAGTGATACAGTGAGAGAATACCGTACAGTCGGGGTGTCGCCGCGCGCGAGAGAGCGCGCGCGCGGGAGGACCTCTGCTCGCACACACGTACTTATGCATATATACATACCTTTAGGTGGAGGAGGAATTTCGCGTAAAAATAAAACGGCTCTCGGTCTCTACACCGTGTGTGTCTGCGGCTGTGTGTGTGTGTGTGTGTGTGTGTGAGTGTGTGTTACACATACGTGTGAAATATCTCTCGCTCCAGCCGGCTGAACGCGCCATTGCTCCCGAGCGCAAATTCGCGGCGGCGGTTCTCTTTGTCAACATATCACAGAGCGAGAGAGAAAGAGAGAGAGAGAGAGAGAAAGAGTGTGTGCGCGAGAGCGAGTGTGCCGACGAGTGTCTATTTTCGAGGCTCGTCGCCGCGACGGCGACGGCAGCCTATTTTTCGATTTTTCCGGGGGGCCGTCGCCTCTCTCTCTCTCTCTCTCTCTCTCTCTCTCTCTCTCTCTCTCTCTCTGTCTCGAACACCGACATGCGCGGAGTAGGTGTACACTGCACGCCAGGCATACCTATCTATCCCCTGCATCTTTCTCTGTCTCTCTCTCTCTCTCTCTATCCTCGTTGATCATGACGATGACGACGATGATAACGACGACGACGACGACGACGACGACTATAATAATAACAAGCCTAGCGGAGAGAAGCCGCTGGTGCTGCATGGAAAAGAAGCTTTAACCGATAGCCGTGCGCTATTGTGTGTTGTTGTTGTTCGCAGGGTGATTTTGTGAAAAGAAGAAGCAGGTGAGCAGATCGTCTTTGGCGAAATCGTCGCCGTCGAGGAGCTGCTGCAGCCGCAGAGACCCGAGGTAAGAAGCGGACGTGCGAGTAGCAGACGAAGAGGAGGAAGAAGTCGAGAGCGCCTGTAGTTCAGCAGCATAGCGGAAAGGGTGGAAGGAGGCGGGGGAGCAAGTGGTGGAGGGGGCGGCAGTAGTAGCAGTCGACAGCAGCAGCAGCAGCAGCAGCAGCCGAGGAACCGACAGCAACAGCAGCCTGACGGCGAGGGCTCGGCCAGCGGGAGCAGCAGCATCTGCACGGCAGCCGCTGCTGCTGCACAGCAGGAGGAGGAAGCTGGAGGCGGAGGCGGAGGAGGAGGAGGTGGAGGAGGAGGAGGAGGAGAAGGTGGCGGCAGCAGCGGCGGTGGTGGCGCTGGGGGCGCAGGGGAAGGACTCGCGTGTCTCTCGTGTGTCATGGGGTGCTTCGGCAGTCAGAGCAGCAAGGCCAGCCAGGATGACAGCAAGAACCAGAAGAGGCGCTCCGACGCTATCACTCGACAGCTGCAGAAGGACAAGCAGGTTTACAGGGCCACCCACAGGCTACTGCTGCTTGGTAATTTACAACTTTTTATCTCTCTCTCTTTCTGTCTCTCTCTCCCGCGAGCGCGGAGCCGAGCCGCCTGTGTAGTTCCGAGAACTCCGAGACTCGCGCTCCGCGCGCGAGAGAGAGAGAGAGAGAGAGACGAGAGATTCGTTCGTTAAGAAAAACACACCAGACGGCGGCTGCGGCTGCGGCGGCGGCACACGTTACGCAAAGTGTGTCAATGATTTTCAACCTCGAAAACATATACGCACGTACACACTCACGCAATTCTGTCGAATATTTCGAGCAGTTGAGGTTATTGCCAATGCGAATTATATGTACCTGTACGCGATAGTTGCTTGAATCACTTCTCTATTTACAAATATATCTCTCTGTCTATAATGTGTACTCGTAATGGGTGTGCAGGTAACGAGCGCATCTCTCTGATGTCTCTGTGCCCGACGATTCAAATTTAAACGGCATTCGACCGTAGCAAACCAGCTTGTTTATACGCAAGGCATCTTATACATATCATACGACTAAAATGAATAATGTGCCGGGGTATTAGTCTGAAATTTTCGCGATTATCCATTAAACGTCTTGGCTGTAAATGACAAGCTAATTCAGTATACGAGTTTGCACCGCCGATAGATCTGTCCGTGCATATACGTATATATATATACACGCACCGACATCGTCGGGCCGCGAATCGAGTTATATACAGTTTTCGATTCTCTCTCTGACACAGCGGCTCCGTATGCACACACACACACACACACACACACACACACGTCTCTGCGATGTTCCATCGAGTCGCCGAGCTTGTAGTACAATACCTCGTCGTACAGCTATACTAATCCCACGTGTGCCGCTGCTGTATATACGCAAAGTAAACCCTGTCTCTCGAAAAACTAGAAAAAAAAATATTCTCCGTGTAACACTGCTCTGTGAGACAATCCATACACGAACTCGCGGTATTTCGCGCTTGCGGAACCCTCGGAGCTGCTAATTGACCTCAGTTCCCATTGCTAATAAGTGCCTGGCTATAATGTGTAACTGAAACTATCGTGTTTTGTCTACAGGTGCGGGCGAGTCCGGAAAAAGTACCATCGTCAAACAGATGAGGATACTGCACGTGAATGGATTCAGCGAAGCGTAAGTTCCTTGACACCTGCGTCGGCGTCTCCTGTGTGAAAAACGCTGCGCGGGAGAGAGAGAGAACGAGATTAACGCTGTGACTTTATTTGCCAACTTTCGCGCTGCTCGAGAGAAGCGTTTTCTTTTCTTTTTCCGAACGTATCGCAACACTTTCTACAGGGTGTCTGACCGAACATGCGACTGTTATTGATCAAAATTGTCATCGACGACACGATGCTTAAACTCGCGAGACGAATTACCTGTGTATCTATGCAGTCGACGACGTAAGCGTGGCTACTCGTTATATGTACTTCGCTGAGGATCGTAAAAAAACGACGTGAAAAGAAAACTATTCGCGAATTCGCTGCGTTGGACGGGTATATATTATCTGAGACGTGTCGCCAGGCTCGTTCGATAGGATGAAATTTCGCGCTGTCAGTGGCGCGGCGATAAGAAAGGTGACTGCACGTAATGATCTCAGTCGGGACTTGCTCGAATAGTTTTTGCGCAACGAGATATTAAGAGAATCGAATGAATTGAGAGAGAGTGAGAGAGAGAAACAGCGATAGTAGTTTTGAGCGTATTGCTTCTTCGAGTATTTTAAAAAAAATTTTCTCTTCCTCTAATGTAAACAAGAACAAGCGTTGATTTCCCAGTCATCTCTCTCGCAAGCATATAGTTCGAAATAAATCCGATTTGATGCATCTTGATTAAAGATTGTTTAATAATCTTTCTTTCCAGGGAGAAACGACAAAAAATCGAGGATATCAAGAAGAACATCAGGGACGCTATTTTGGTAAGACTCGACAATTAGCTACTTTGCCCGCGCTCAACCGTCCAAATATCATCTGTATAACGTAGTGCGCAGCATCGTTGTACAAGCGATGCGCGACAGAGAAGAGTATATCGCGAAATAATTGCGCATCCGAGATATTTGTGGCGGCTGGGCCGCGCGTTTAAATACACGCTCGGATGAGCGCTGTGTAAATGTACATGTACGTGTGTGTATATAAATTCGCGCGTTGTGTGCTGACGAGGGACGATCGATTGCTTCCAGACGATAACTAGTGCCATGAGCACGTTAACGCCGCCCGTGACGTTGGAGGATCCTGCGAACCAAAGCAGAGTCGACTACATCCTCGACGTCTCGTCTTCCCCAGACTTCGATTATCCTGCGGTGAGTTCAAAGCTCTTTAACACTCATTTAACTCTAACATCAGAACGTGCTCTTGTTGTGTCTCGATTTTTTAGCTTCGGAATTCCAGAGTACGTGTGAGTGCGGGAGAGTGAGAGAGAACGAGGCTTATCAAAGCCACCTTTGTGCCGATGACAAAGCCTTCTCATAGGGCTGATAAAAAAAATGTCTTGTCTTCCGCTGCTTCCCTTCGTCTACATGTAACATTCACGCATCTCGCGTTACGAGGTTGTCTCGGCGTTGTGTGTGACTCATTTTTTTTTCTTTTTTTTGGTTTCACACCTCGCTTATCTCGAGCCTCGCGCATATGCTTAAAAATTCGAGCGGCCTCGATCGAGCGCGACTCGTACACCGGAACGCAGTTGAAAAGCTCGAAACAAAAGTAAAAGTGAAAGATCGAGAGCAGCACCAGCAGCAGATCTAAATACTCTTCGTCGAGTCAGCAGCTGTCCATCCGTCCGTCCGTCCGTCCGTCCGTTCGTTCGATTGACGAATTCGCGGCTGCAGCGGCAGCGGCAGCTGTACGGAGGCCACTGGTCCGGAAGGGTTTAAAAATACCCGCCGCCCCGTGTGTCATAGCATAGCGCGAACACACAGCGAGAGCAGCGGGAGGAAATCACTTTGGGCGTAAAATCTCCGTCGGCTGACAGCATCATCTCGCCTCCACTCGGCTCTCGCGTATGTGTGTGTGAGTGTGTGAGTTGCTCGTGTGTGCCTCTCTGTGAGTATACGTGTTTACTCGCGCACAATCGAGTCGTGTGCGTGCGGCTAAATGAGTCTAGAACGCGCGCACAGTTGGATAGAACGGTGACAATGTCGCGGCCCGTGGAGAGATGTCACGCCGGGAGTTGAGAACCTTTGCCTGGCATAATCAGTGTTTACAATGTTTACACAGTCAGCGCTGCTCCGATACACAGCGGCGACAGCAGCAGTAGCAGCGGCAGCAGGGCACCTCCGTCGCTCTTCTTCTTTTTCTTCTTCGTTTTCTTTTTATTGCAGGTGACGCATCCCTCGGCGTATGTAAATTCCGCTCTTGTTTTTCGGCCCGAAGAAGCGATTCGGAGCGGAGAGTGAGTGAGTGAGTGAAAGAGAGAGAGAGAGAGAGAGAGAGAGAGGAAAATCGAATCGCATCAGCGGAAGGTAAATAATTGGACGAATTCCTGCAGCGATGTTTACCAAGAGTTTCATAAAATCTGCACTGTACAGCCAAAGCTCTCGATATATACATATATACGTTTAGCGAACTTGCGCGCATATACGTGTGTGCGCGTTTATAAACAAGAGCGAATTCCTTCGCTCGACTGCAGCAGCATTTTCGCTTTCTCTCTCACTCTGTTCTCCAAACGTGAGCACATACACCTATACGCCTACTGCAATACACCGTCAGAGCGCTCACGTGTGTGCATAGAGCATCAGCAGCAGCAGCAGCATCGCATCGCGTCGTCGTCGTCGTCGTCTGGCGTTCGATCGATTCCCATTCCATTAATCGTTTATTCCATTTCCATCGATCAACGCTGGCAATTGAATAACAAAGCGAATCGCCGGCAGTACGCCGTCCGCTTATTAATCGACATAATAAAACGAATCTCCGGCCGCCGCGAGCGATTCGATCGACTGCTACTTCGATTCCTCGCGGCGCGCAGGCTGCTCTGCTCTGCGCCTCGGCCGCGTGGCCCTGGAGAATGAAGATGCGCACAGCGCGCGCACACACACACACACACAGACATTGTGTAACACCCCGGCGACATCGAGACACACACTCGCGCGCGGCTCATTCGAAATGTACGACGGGAGAGCGAGAATCGCCCGGCGCATTATGTATCTCGTGTGTAGTCGCGCGCGGCCTAGCTCTCTTCCGAAAACGAAGGAAAAAAGTAATTGTCTCTGCGGCAGACAGCTCGCGTTATACGTTTTTATTGTAAAAAGCGTCTGTATATCGCACACACACACACACTGCGTGTCTTTCTTCTCCGTCTCTTTCTCTCTCCGAGAGAGACTCGTGTGTCAGTGTCAATGGCCAATCGGTATTCCTGGCGCCTCGCGCTTATACACACTTGCGACACACAAGCCCCGGCAGTATATACTTATATATATACCCCGCTGCTTATACTTCCCGCGACGAAAAAAGCTGGCCGACGACACGAATTGCGCGTCGCAGAGTCTCTCTCCGAGAAATTCTGGCGGTCGCTTCTCTCTCTCTCTCTCTCTCTCTCGCTCTTTCTCTCTTTTTTCCTCGCTTGCGTCGCGTACACTCGCACACATGCTCACATACGGACGGGGACAGAGGGACACACGTTGCGGCTTCAAAAGAAAGTTTTGTGTACACCGCGCGTTCTATCGACGACCTGATTGCAACAATTCATCGCGCGTAAAAACTCGTGGAAGAAAAAAGAAACGAGAGACTACAATGTCCCATCGGCGCGCACAATTCGAAAGCTCTCGTTTTATATTTCGCCGTCCGCACATCCACACACATGCGCATGCATATGCAACACAGAACTCGCGCCGTCCGAATGAATATGAACTGATTGCTCTCCGACGCTTTCTCCTCTCTCATCTCTTCGTGTCCGCAATGGAAGATGTTTTTGTCTTATACCCGCTCGCACGTACAGATATCTCCGTACGTGTAGGTGCTACACATAATCCGAAACAAGGTGTCTCGTCATTTACTTTATATATATATGCGCCTATATATATCGTCCGTGTGTATTGTAATGTACAGGCACACTAGACTACTTATATCTTAGAGAAAGAAGAAACCACGGTCTCCGGTATACAAATCGAAACTTTCGGGTCTCTCCCGTATAATTACACGCGTGTACAGCGTGTATAAAGTCGTCGAGGCATATATATGTGTGTATAGTACGCGACGAGTCCGGGGAAAGCTCTTGAAATAAAACTCGCGTCGCGGACTAATACGCGATGATCCCGCACGTGCTCGTGACGACGCCAACTCTCTTTCGCTAATGACAGCGTCGCGGCGCTCGCTCCCTTGTATAGCGCGGGTATATCCTCTGTATATACGAACCGCACACAGTGGCTCGTTCTCTTTTCCGCGCTGTGCCGCCCTATAATACGCGAGAGAGCAAGAGAGAGAGAGAGAGAAAATTGGCAATTCCGCGGCCGATGATGAATTCGCGCGCCGCCTTGTCCGCTCGCGGAATAATAATGCCCGCGACTAGTCTCGCTCGATAAACACACACATACACACACTCGCGTATAGAGACGACTAATTGCACACGCGTGTGTATACCATTTCTCTCTCTCTCTCTCTGTCTGTGTATGACGTCGGTGTGTCTCGCCGAAAATAGCTGTACGAATTTTCAAGGAGGAAAAAACCGCGCCGGCGACGAACTGCGTTATCGGCTCTCTCTCTCTCTCTCTCTTTCTCTCTCTTTTCACGCAAAGCTCCCGTGACGTTTGCATCATCGTCGAAAATGACTTCATCTTCTCTCTCTCTCTCTCTCTCTCTCCCTCGTCGCACACCTGTCTTGTCTCCATCTTCTCCGATGATGTGCGTATAATACACGCGCGGATCTTCTTGAAAACCGCGGAAAAAAAGAGGAGGCGAGTTTGAGCACCCCTGATGCGGTCTCGCTCTGTGTATAATACACGCACACACGACTCGGCAAGAGGCTTTTATTGTCCGTTTCTCCAGCGTTTCGAGATTTTTTATTTTTCGGATGCGTGCAGTATATGTGCAATGTATAATGACCGATTGTGCGCATTATTGCATTATACGTATACGTGCGACAGTGTTTTTCTCGATAGCGCCGGTTTTTTCTCTTCTTATACCTCTTTCTCCCCCCGAGAATTTGGAGCGTGGACTGCATTGCCAAACCTTATAGAAGAAGCGAGAGGAGAGCGTGTAACCACGTATATATGCGACCGTTATCTGTACAGTGGATTTATCGTGTGATGCGTGCGTATATATGAAACTCATTTCTGTCTTTCACCGGCTTTTCTCTCGTCGAAAATTTCCGGTAACGTGCCAGAGAAGAGAGAGAGAGAAAATTCGCACGGCGTTTCTCACTGCACATTCGCGCTCGGCTACGCTGTACGTTGTGTAGCAGGAAGAGGCTAATTCGTACGAATGATCGTGTTATTCCATCATCTTTCTCTCTCACTAGCTCTCATTCACTCGTAGACGTGCATGATGTAGCATACATATATACGTATATATGCGCGTGTACGTCGTATACGAGCGGCTCCTCTTATCGTCAGCTCGGATCACCTTGCCCCGCGTGTATGCGTGTTCGTAATACAAGTCTAAAGGAATTTTTATTGTCTTGTCTTTGCAGGAGTTCTACGAAATCGTTGAAGCCCTCTGGAAGGACCGGGGCGTTCAGCAGAGCTTCGAGAGGAGTAATGAGTATCAGCTCATCGACTGCGCCAAATAGTGAGTACAGATGCATCACACTGCACAATACCATCTCGTAAAACTGCCTTCTCTTTTCCGTTAACTTTTAATTTTCCGCTCCCGCGCGACGCTCTACTCAATGCATTCTTTGTTGTCGTCGTGCGAGAGGGAGTCGTGTGACATGTATACATGTATACGTGTATATATATCTGCAATCTTGCAGTGTTTGAAGAGAGCGAGCCGAGTGTAATGGATCTTGTAACGTCTGGTTCAACAATTCCGATAAGACAGTTTATGTGGTGTTGCATTAATTTCTCTCGTTTCTGACGCCTAAGAATGCGAGTGTCTGTGGGAATGTGCGCGATGTAGAACGTAAAGTCGATACGCTCGTCGAAGCCCCGCACGTATGCCTCTCCGGCTGCTGCAGTAGAAACGGCCAAGACGTGCAAATATAAATATAACGATAAATTAGCTACGACCGCAGATCCTATGCAGATGTGTAGCTTGCGTCCCTTTGAAGAACTGCAGCGCAGCGGTACGGTACAAGAGTAGCAGACGACGGAAGCTTATGGGCCCAGGCCTCAACGAGATAATCGTCGCTAATGGAGCCGCAGCTTGTTTGTCGCGTCCTCATCTCTATCTCTCCCTCTCTGCCTCGTCTCTTTTCTTCGCGGCGGCACGTGTGCACAGATGTAAACGAAGGTTGATCCGTTTAGCCGCATGTGACTTCGCTTCGCGCCTGTCAAATCGTCAAACGCTAATTACGCCGACGGACGCTATATTTAGACTCGTTCATTCATAGCTGAGTTTCTCACTCGTTCTCTCGCGCGTACACACACGTACGTGCAGTGTCTATACACACACGTTTTCTTGGAGGCATTGTCGCGGCCGGATCGATCGCGCGCGTATTAGCATTCGTCGCGAGTATACGTACGGCAATTAAGCATCATACTCCGGAGTTTTTTTTCTTCATTGAGAATAGAGAGGAGAGACAGAGACAGAGAAATAACGAAGCCCGAGAGAGAGAGAGAGAGAGAGAATAGCAGAGCGCTCTGCGCGCTCGTTTATAAATAGCACAGTTGTATTTTAAGACGAGTCGAGATATAAAGCGCGTGTGTTGACACTAGAGATATACAGGTTGCCGCGCTCGCCTCTCGCTGTATACAATTCAATTTTCAAATCCGATTAAACAGCTACGCGCACAACGCGGCTGTATGTATAATATGTATAACTCGAGAGCTAGTTGTCGCGCATACAGGTACTGAGAGGGAGATATGTACGGAGAGGTAAAAGTAGGGAGAGCAGCGTGTATCCTCGAACGCGTACACAAAGAGACAAGTTTCTCTTGTGTCTACGCCAGTCAGTCGGGCTCTTTAGAGAAGCGTCTCAATAATGGAGAGATTAGGTCGGAGGAGGAGGAGTAGGAGGAGGAGAAAGTGGTCGATGCGCTTCTTTGAAAATTTGCAAGCTCGCCTCGCTATCTGCCCGAGCGTTATGTAGTGGATGGATGGTGCGCGCTCTGTCTTTCTCTCTCTCCCTCCCTCGCGCTCACAAGAGAGAGAGAGAGAAAGAGAGTGAAGCTTCTGTAGCAAAATCGATTGCCACTTATCGCGCTGGACTCGAGGCCTGCGGTGTGTGCCTGTCGTGCCTCTCGGTATATACACCAGCGCTTGCACACCTTAACGTCTAACGAACCCACCTCGCAAGGGGGCTCATTTGCTTTTTGCATACTCACGAGAGAAATTCAAATGTAGGATGGATCTGCGTGCGCGAGCCTCGTCGAAACGATGAAGAAAAAAAGCGTCTGGCGCACCACGTGTGTACATGTACTGGGCTATCTGTGTACGGCGATAGATTTTAATCTAATCGCCGGCGATATGTAGGCGAGAGAGAGAGAGAGAGAGAGAGAGAGAAAGAACAGCCGTGTCGGACCTTGTGCCGGCACAACCTGATTTATTTTCGTACACTGCGGTGCGGCGTTATATTCTCAGCGGCGCTCGTCTTTATGGCTGCTGTTGCCGCCGTACCGCTGCTGCTTCTCCACGAGAGAAAACGATCGACTCTCTGTATATGTAGACGCGTACTCGCTCGTGTCTGTATATGTACCGTAAGCCGCGAAATATCAACGCGTGGGAGCCGCGAATTTCTTTTTTCTCTCAGCTCCTGCCTCCTCTGCTGTATAATGCGTATACACAGAGAGGCGCGTGAATTTGGCACAGTTTGGAGTGTAAAGAGCGATGGCTATTTCGGGACGGCCCAGGCGTATTTTGGATCTTGAGAGTTTGAGACGTACGACGAGACGATGAGGCCGCGGGCAGGCCGCGCGGACAAAAATCTGTGTACTTACATGGCGCGCTATCGTCGGCAAGTAGTAGCGCCTGGGACTAGTCAGCCGCCGATCAGCTGTCCCTCCGACAAAAGCGGCGTCTCCGTGCAGCGCAGGCACACACATCTATGTGTATAGGCGCGGTGCAACACTTTGAGCGGCGATCGATCGCGGCGTGTGTCCCAAGCCGGCAGTAGTACAGTTCAGTGTTTGGTTTCTCTCAACTCGGACCTCACCTCTCTCTCTCTCTCTCTCTCTCTCTTTCTCTCTCGCGCTCGACTTTTATCAGTAGAGCAAGTTGTGCAGCGCGCGCGATCCAGCCGCCGACCCATTTGCCTAGTTCGCGCTCGAGTCTATATAGTGTGCATAACACAGCAGCGGTGGCGGTGGCGACGGCGGCGGCAGCGGCTCCGCCACAATCAGCTCTTTTATTGAAAGCCGTCGTCGATAGATTTTCGCGCTCGAATTCTCCCCTTCGTTTTCCCGCAAGAGAGAAACTCGCCGGTGTGCAAGAGGGTCGAGTGCTCGGATGGATGCTATACTCTCTCTCTCTCTCACTCGCTCTTTAAAGGCTGTACAACTGCAGGGAAAAACTTTTTCTTCTCCACCTCGTGTCCGTGCGTGCACCACGTAATAATGCAGTATTCGGATGTGTATGCGGGGCTTACGTCTACATTATGCAGGGAAAAAGGGCATTTTTAATGGGCATACTGGAAAGTACATCCTCTATCTCCGTTTCGTCTATGGCGCACACGCGCGGAATCCGGGATGCAGTATTCAGCTGCAGTTCTCTATCATCTCTCTCTCTACCGTTGGACCGGAATTATTTAGAGCTGGGTGTATGTATATGTGCGCGTGTATACGCCGTGGAGGGGGTAGAGAATTTTTCCGAGAGAGAATCGATTAGCCAGCCGCGGAAAAATCCGTGTATTTTCGAGGATGACGGCTATGATGTTGGCAAGCCGCTCGACGGCATCGCAGGCGCGGATTCTAATAATAAAGCCTCGTCGGCTGACGAGTCGTCTCTCTCTCTCTCTCTCTCTCTCTCTCTCTCTCTCTCTCTCTCGGGCGCGCAAGCGGTGCACTCGTCTCGCGATCAATCATCGAAAAGGAAAAGAGAAATCCGCTCTCGCTTTTTCCAAGGTCCTCGGGAAAAGCGCGCTGGGTCACGACCTCTTTTCGCGATTCGACGAGGTCGACGGCCTCTCTTTCTCTCGACACTATATATGTAACATGTAACATTCACTGTGTATTATATACCAGCATATCGGAGCCCATCAAAGAAAAGCTCGTCTCGCGGCGTCCTGGCAGAAGCTGCTGCTTCTGCTGCTGCTGCTGCTGCTGCTTCCTCGGTGGCAGTGACCCATGACCCGGATCGCTCGACATCTATATACTCCTCTCTCGCTCTTCGTCGCTCTCTCTCTCTCTCTCTCTCTCTCTCGCTCGCTCGCTCTCTCCCTCTCTCTCTCTCTCTCTCTCTCTCTCTCTCTGTATACATATATATTATATATATTATATATAGGGTCGCTCGAGAGAGCGGAGGGGCTTGAGGTTAGGGCGCACCGAGCCGCACGATCGATTTCCTTGACTCGGAGGAGAGGAGCAGCCTCTGTATGTGTGTACGAATATGTGTGTGTGTGTCTACCTACGAAGCTTCGCGAGGTCTTTCGAGGCACTTCCGCGCGCTCCGGCTATTACCGTCGCTTCCGAGTGCTATGCTAGCCTGCGATGTTCCTTCTTAATATGAAGGGGAGAGACGACACCGCAGAGCAGCATCCTTTTGGGAGGCTCTCGTGCAGCTGCAGTATAGCAGCAGTAGCGGTATAGTAGTAGTAGTAGTAGTAGAGAGAGAGAGAGATAGAGGACTGATGTGATGTTGGCTGGTGGTTGTGGCCTGATTAATTAATCTCTTTTGGGGAGATGATGCCGCTACTGCTGCTATACTGCTCTATACTGCTGGTGCGGTGGCAGCTGTCTTATTTATCTTGGGCCTTTTTGCCGCGCTTTACGTGAATGATATTTTTTATTGACCAGGAGAAAACACTTTGAAAGCAAGAAAGAGAATTATTTTTAAAATTTAATGTGTAGGGTGTACACAAGTCAATTGAAAATATTGATGGGCAAATAGTTTAACGCAACGAATATTTCTAGACTTTATTCTATTCTGCGCTGTTAAAGTTTTAATTCAATTGAGCCGTAATCTTGGGTGGATGATCTACACAACTGCAGTATTTTTTGTGTCAGTGCAGAAAGTTTTATTTGAATACTTTAAAAATATTTTGAAAGAGAGGCGAAATAAGTGTCCAGAGAAATTTTAAAAGATTGAAAAAACAATATTTTCAGTATTACGAATTTTCCAAATTAGATATAAAGATCTATTTGTTCGCACCGAAGTTGCAAAAAAAATAGAGCTCCACAAAACCATCTGATTGATTAGAATCGTTTGATGGAGCTAAACATTGTTTAATAATTATGGACATTTTATTGGGGGTACAGTAGATTTCAAAAGAATTATCAATATACTTGAAAATTATATGCATGTATGTTTCGAAACATACACAGAGTCCTATAACAGATATCAATAAATCACCTGGTTGCAGATCTAGTAAAATTGCAAACTAAATTTATTAAAGTATGCATAAAAACTAAGTAAATCCATGTTATACGCTTTAAGCCTGATTCCTTTTTTTGTTATACGTTCAAGTATTTTGTTCCCCTTAGGTAGCACTCCGGTCAAATTTCGACCAAAAACTTGAAAATTTTTCTGTTCCTTTAGAATATAGTTTCTATATTTTTTAACCAATCTAAACCAAACATTCTTATTATAGTATTAAAAAATGTGTACACTGAAAAATTGTAACTTTCTTTAAATTACGCAATTGTCCTTGCGCATATTATTTTGAGATTAAGTTTTGATTCCTTTTTTTCAATTTTAGTAATGTAACAGCATTTTTTTGAAACTTGTTATTAAAAAATCTAGTAAAGCAAGTTTGTTTAATTTTATACCTTATTGTTCATCCCGAAATATTTCCAGAACTGCACATGATGATGGTATGCGCAAAGACCGTTTGCAAAATAACTTGTGTTTATTAACAATTTATGTATAATTGCAGATATCTTTGTATTAAAAGCTGCCAACCTTTCGAAAATTTATAAAATATTAGAAAGACGAATAGAAATATACGCCAAAAATGTCAATTTAATTGCGTGCTTGACAAAAAAAAAAAAAAAAAATGGGTAAATGAAATTTTGACTGGAGTGCCACTTGAAATAATATAGATATCATGGGTACTTGGCTTTTTACAAAACTTCGTATGCGAATCAGCGTGGTAGTCGATGCTATCGTTCGAACTGAAATGTTTATAGTTGAAACCTAAGAATCTCGCTAAATTGCCATGAAACTTGTTTTTTGTTCCAGTTTCCTAGATAAAGTAGCCATCGTAAAACAACCTGACTACACGCCCACAGAACAGGTAAAGTCACATTTGCCTCAGGTCCTCGTTTTTTTCCATCACTACCTTTACATGCGTGCGCGAGACTCGTTTGCTTGAAATTCTCGGTAATTTCGCTGGCTATAACAGCTGCTCATCAATGCTAATCGATTTTCAATTTTCTGTTATATAGGACATACTAAGGTGTCGTGTTCTCACTTCCGGTATCTTCGAAACGCGATTTCAAGTTGACAAAGTTAACTTTCAGTGAGTATACAAGCGCACTTGGGAGAAGGAGAGTCGCTTTAAAAAAAAAAAAAGAAAGAAAAAAAGCAATAGCTAGAATCGCTCGTGTACTAATTTCGAAATGATTCTCTGTGCAATACGCAGCATGTTCGACGTCGGTGGACAGAGAGACGAGAGAAGAAAATGGATACAGTGCTTCAACGACGTGACGGCGATTATCTTCGTGACTGCTTGCAGTAGTTACAACATGGTGCTCAGGGAGGACCCGACGAAGCTGAGACTCCGGGAGAGTCTCGACTTATTCAAAAGCATCTGGAACAATCGGTGAGGCAACGCTGTCTCTCACTTTTTTTCTCTTTGTCTGCGTCGTTGCGTTGCGAAAAGAAATGATTATTTTGCTTTCTCATCGCTCTCTCTCTCTCTCTCTCGTTCTCTTTTGCAGATGGCTCCGCACAATATCAGTAATCTTGTTCCTAAACAAGCAGGATCTGCTTGCGGAAAAGGTAAAGGCGGGTAAGCACAAATTGGAAGACTATTTCCCTGAATTTTCGAGGTATCAGACGCCAATCGAGCCCGGAGTAGTAGCAGACCCTTCAGAACCACCCGACGTCATACGGGCCAAGTACTTCATTAGAGACGAATTTCTTGTAAGAATTACCATTATTTCTATTATATAATATTTCCTTCGAATGATAAACTGGCCGTGCCGTGCACCGGCTGCCGCTAGTTTTTATTAGTTTTTGATTGCTCAACGACATAATGCGATCTAATGGACGAAATCATGTCGACTGTTGCAGCGCATAAGCACGGCGAGCGGGGACGGTAAGCACTATTGCTACCCGCACTTTACATGTGCCGTCGACACGGAAAACATCAAGCGAGTGTTCAACGATTGTCGGGACATAATTCAGCGGATGCATCTGCGACAGTACGAGCTCTTGTGACTTGGTTCACGCGGTCGTCGCAACTCATCTTTCGTCGCCTGTCCATCCCGGCCCCGAGTCACGAGACCCGGTGAATCGTGTCGCTCGGGGTTCCTCTCCTCCGGTGCGTTCGGATCGACCGAAGTGCTCCGTCAACGTGGGCAGTGATCCCGAACGAACGAGGAGCACATGAAGCAAGAACAACAGAATCAGAATTTAATGAAAATAATACATACACCTACTCTCACTCACTCATGCTTACGAAGAAGAAGTTGATGATGATGATGATGATGATGATGATGATGATGATGATAATGATGATCACAACAATGCGAAGAACAACACGAAGACGCGCTGTACCTGTGCGAGAAAAAAAGAGAATCGAGCAAATGAGAGCAAGAGAAGCACAGGAGAATAAAATGGCTAAAGAATGAGTAATAAGAATAAAGAAAAAAAAATACATAGCGCAGTGCTCGGAATAAATAAGGATATCTAAGAGAGAAATAAAAAGAGAAACAAGGACTCTTCGACACAAATTAAGTTTACGGAGAAAAGTATAAATCCTTCCTTTTCTTTCGCGAAAACGTTACGCGCGAATAATAAAGAGAAACTCTTCTGTTGCGTTCGTGAACAAAGCTGTTCGAGTATCCGGAGATTAGATGCGAACGATCGAGGAATGTACATCGGCGAAACTATCTCCAATCTCTCTGTCTCCCGACCCCCTAATCCTCTTCTTTCACTGTCTATCTTAGACTTATGCCTCTCTCTCTATCTAACCCTCTCTCTCTCTTTCTATACCTGCTTCGGATCCTAATAACCCTCTCTCTCTCTCTCTCTCTCTCTCTCTCTCTCTTTCTTCCTCTTCTTCGCGTAGGCATGTCACGAATAAAACTAAAAACGCAAGTACATTCATGTCAAAGTCCTTCATATACGAGCGATACGTACGTCACTCTCTACCAGTCTCTCTTTTAAATCTCTTTTTATTCCGTTGATCTATCGCCTTTTTTTACGCATCGAATGAAAGATTAAACAAAATAAAATCTTACGATTGCTTCCCTTTCCGCTCATCCTCGGTCACTTTAACCCTCCGATGCTCCTGTCCTCCCCTTTCCTCCTTCTCCTTTTTATTAATAAAACAGCGTCGCGCGCATTACTTTTGTACAATTGTGTAATTATTTGTCCACGTGAATATCGAATCTCTCGAGTTTAAATTCGTCATTATGAACACTGTGACCCGATTTGTAGAAGTCTCAGCCACGCCTTTTTACGAGAAGAGTATTTTGTGAGATTTTACAGTATTTCGAAGAGCGTTTTAATTATATAACTACTATTTGTATCTAGCGCGTGCGCCTGTCTTAATTCTGTTGCGCTCTCGTGTACGCATCGCCTACCGAATCCACCCAGTGTTGCATACACACCAATTTTACTTCACCTATCATTTAATGATTCGACTCGATAAGAAACGATATCGATAATGGAGGCTCATCAATTAATTATTCAACGTATAATGATTGTCATTGCGATTATTGCAATAGTAGTGATGATGATAATAATAAATATAAATAAAAAGTGGCAATATACTTATTTTAATGACAATTATATTAAAAGAATACACCAGCGACTGTGACAATCGAACATTAATATGTATAAAACAATAATGAAGGTTATATGAGAAATTTATCGCTTTCACGCATAAAATACGATGCATCCGATATTGTAATAATGAGAACGCACGTTACGCTGCGATTCTAATTTAAAACAGATTTTACGTATTTATTATACAAAATGCTATACAGATTTTTTAGTCTATTCCCAGTGATTTTCATTTATAAGCTGTTACTACTTTTTTCTTCAATAAAACAATCTACTAGATGAAATTTCCGGATCTGATTTCTTCAAATCTGTGCGTCATTTTTTTTAATAACATATAGTAAAGTATATTAACGACTTTTGACTTATACTGCTGAGGGACCTGTAAACTAATCTATGCATCTAAAGCTCTTAGAGATTAATTACATTATCAAGTAAAAATTATGATGAAAAGATGCATTTAGAAGCTTAAAAATCAGTGAGCCACGTTCATGTACGCACTCGATACATTTACTGCTGTGTTCGCAATAACAAGTACGATGATTAAGAAATTGAAGTTTTATGGTCGATATCGTTTTTTATGGAGTTACCTTCGTTTGCCTGCGCGAGTGTCAATGCATCGCCAGCACTTGCTGGATTCAGTGCGGACTCGTGCTCTTGCTGCGAAAGAGTCAAAATGCGTGTAGAAGAGCGTGTGAACGGACGACAGCGTCGTATTGTTGAAGAAGTTTTTTAAGTTGAATCGATTGAGAAAAACGTTATGATTTTTTTCGTTTTTGTTATACGACTTTCCAGAGTATATTAAGAGAGTATATCCTGATTTCATTTATTAAAGACCCGTACTTTATCAATTAAAGTAAATGTTTCAGTTGTCCACGTAAATATATATAAATAAATATATATATTATATATATAAATAAATATAGTCCACCCGTTATAAGTTAAATAAAACCTTCGAAATTTATTCGTGTTATCGTATAATATTTGTTATTCTGATAAGTAATAAGAGAGGAATATCAACGTCAATTACTGGCACACACTTGACACGACTGAAACATTTACTTTACGCATATTAAAATTGCAATTTTTCTTCGATTATTGTATGAGAGAAAAAATCATTGCAAGACTGTTTTCAATGTTTAGGAACTTTTGAAAAAAAGGAAAAATCAATAACTTTCCTAATCTCGTCACAAATATTTCGCGCAACTTTTTACCAATTCTTTCAAGCAATTATCATATTCAAACCACTGAGTTCTCGCTTATACATACATGTAGAAGATTGCGAATTTTTAAGATTGTACATTTCTCTCAGTGTGCAACGTTCGAGATGATAAATAAACTGAGAAAAGAATAAAGAAAAAACAAACAAAAAACTATAGACAGCTGTATCGACTAGATAGAAAGTACATAAGTCTCATCCTTCCCTGAACATTTTATTTGTTACTGCGTGTTTAGACAAAAAAAAAATCATCGTGAAATCATCACTTGTCCATAGATGACGTGCAGTGAGTCGACAGAAATCATTTATGAAAACCAGCGAATCGTGGTGATATGTGAGAGTATGTCGATTCACTTAGATAATTAAATAGTCCAGAAAAATTATAAGAAACTAAAATAAACAAAGAAATGTACTGGAATGTGTGACGGGAATCAAATCTGTCTTCGTAAAAAGCACAGATATATATAAATATATATATTATATATATTCTTGTGTATATATAATATACATAAAAGCGAAAGAGAAGAGAAGAAAATAAAGCGAGTGCAGAGAATGAATTGAAAAGTTGAAATTCGCGAATCGAACGAGCGCTAGATAACAGGGAGTAAAAACTTTTTTATCGGTGCCATTTTCATGCGTGTAATTAGCGCGACAAAGAATGGAATCATAAGATTAAGGAAAAACGTGTATACAGAGAAAGAGAGTTGCATTATAAATATAAATAAATGAATCTAATAAGAGAAGTCAGCGAAACATACGATCGTGTTTCTAATCTATAATATAGATTAACTAATAAAAGCAAAAATAATGAAAAGTAATTTGGTGAAAGATAAACATACTCACATGCACGTGGAATAAGCGAAGAGGAAGCCAAAATGGTGCGGAGTAAGAGGCAAAGACGGAGGAGGAAATATTTCATTCTCATTCTGTGATGATTGTCTGCATATACAAAAAAAAAGAGAAAAACAAATACGCGTTTAAGTAAATTTAAACTAACGACCTTTATTTGAAACGGCGATTGGAGCGAAACCGACTTAGTTATTATACGCGATAAGATTTTACTATTTAAGGAGACACTTATTTCGCTAAACAGATTCTCTTTTCCGTTTTCTGATTTTCATCGCAGTATTAGTTCTAATGCTTTATACAAATGATTCAGCGATCACCACAGCGTTAACGAGAGCGATACCAAACCAATTTAGTGTAATACATTATATAAGGGGTAACGTAAATCATAAACGTCGCAGCATAAGGTATACATTAACGTGAAATAATAAAGAAAAATAAGTAAAAAATATCGATCGAGACAGACAAGGTGAAGCCGTTGATTTTTACAATGCATACCATGTATGAGATAAATGTCTCCTTAACGATTGTTGTATTATGAATTAATTAATGCGCAAAGAAGAGAGGACTCTAGACATAAGTTTATGCAAATTACCGACGATGCATAGATTACGCGGTCATACGCTAATCGGAGAAACACGTCTACACACATATACCGATGCACATGACGACGAAAAAACAAACAATATACAGAGAATTGAATTAAGAACACGGAAATACAGAAAGCATTATAACGGAGACACATTTACAAACTCATATAGATATACAAACACGTATATACACACGAAGACGCATACGTACATACGGAGAGCCAGTCAAATGTATACCGCCGACAATGGATTCTCGAGGACGCATTGATTTTGCCGAATAGTTGGATAATACTCGACCAAGGTTGCATTAAAGCGATGCTTCGTATATAAATCGTGCGCTTCTCATTCTCGTCGCCGTCGTGTGTTCGCCCGACAAGGTCGATGCTTCTTTCGAAGTTCATTCTTTCTCTCTTCCTATCTAAACTCTCTCTCTCTCTCTCTCTCTCTCTCTCTCTCTCTCTTCGACACGGCACAGTCTCTCCCTCTCCCCTTTCATCCACTCTCTCCCTCTATCTCTCTTCTTCTTTAAATATAAATATAAAAACAAATTAATAAAGTTAGTGCGCGCTAAAGCGCATTGACGAAAACTCGCTCCGTAAGCGAATGCAAATGAAAGATCCTTAATAAAAATGCAGAACGATCATTTATATATACCCTGAAAGTTAATTGTTTACCTTTGCTTTCGAGAGTATTTTAAGAGTTATGTGTATAAATTATATGTGTAATTAAAACAAAAAGAAGGAAAAAAAATGAACAAAGTCATTCAGTAAATTCTGGACCTCATGTTACATATGTAAACACAATTGTGTTACAGATGATAGCGATAATTTTCCATTTTGAGATTCGTTACATCAGAGATGAATATGATTTTGAGATCGAATTTTTTTAAATGAAAATGATGCGTTTTTTCAAAGACACAAAAATCAAAATATTTATTACAAAGCTACGTATATTATTATTATTATCATTATTATTATTATTCTTTAAGTATAAAAGTCAACTAAATATAATTTAATCGAGATTTTGTCGAGGATTATACAAGACAAAGTAATGAACGCAAACATGCACAGTTTATTTTTTTCTGCAGCCACCGACTTTATTCAAAAAGTACGATTAGAAAAGAGCGAGAGTATTTCATTTGTTGTTGCGTCAATACTCGGAAAAGAGAAACCTTTGCTTCTAACATTAAATGTTAAGTTTTTTTTTGGTAATTTACGTTTACCGAACAGTTTGATCTCTTCTCAAATAAATTAGTTGCGCTTGTGATTCGAGAGCTGCTAAGTCTGCTACTATTGGAGCCATTTCTTGGACGTGATCTTCGTAATTCGACCCTGTAATCGTAAGAAAGTTTTATGAATGTCACATTTTTTTCATTGCTGAAGTATATACTTAAATAATTCGGTTAAATTATTTATCTTTTACATACCCATTCCTACTCGCTTTTCACCGTACGTTACTTTACCGTCAAAGTCATGTATCGGCACTTTGATATCATTTTCGATTTGCTGAATCGTGATGTTCAAATGATCTTCTATTTCTGCTAGTAGCTATTATTTATTATTTAGCGATTAGTTACATAATCATTTGCAATTCCTATTTTCATTTTTTTCCATAATTTTATTTATCTTACCCTTGGCTCGTTGTACCAAATGCAACAACCACCCTGTTCTGTGAGATTGGTGTTATGACAGTTACGGCCTCGAGAAGAACACCATTCGCCATGATACCAAACCTTTTCGGGAACGCTTGACACCAGAGAAATGGCCAAACCCATCCTCTCAGCTCTTCCAACACGACCGATTCGATGGACGTAGTTCGACTTCTCATCAGGAAGAGTCATGTTAATCACTGTGAACATATTTTGGATAAACCACAACTGAACATAAATAAACAAAAGTTTATCGAAGGAATTAAAAAGTTGCGTATTAACTGAAAGGTAGGCCCTTAATATCCAATCCTCTTGCAGCTACATCTGTGCAGATCAAAAACCTGACACTCTCCCGTTTGAATTTCTCCAGATTTTGTTTACGTTCGTTCGGTTTGCGATCACCATGTAAACAGACGCAAGTTAATTCTCTGTCACCAACTTGATGCAGATAACGCTCCAAATTGTCGCAATCCAACTTCGTTCGGCAGAAAATAAGAGCTCTATCCATTTTGTGCTCTTTGATAGCCCTAAGACAGTACTCGCCCTTTAATTTTTTTATCGCCTCAGAAAGAGCCTCTGGAAACAAATGTTAATTAGTTAAAAATTATGTTCGACATGGATTGCTCACGGTGCAAAATAAAGTTATATTTTACCAGCTGTATTAGTCGCTCTAAGATTATCTCTGTTGTGGACACCATCAGTTTGAATGTGCCTTCGCAGATTTTGCCACGAAGGATCCTTTTGAGCATCAACCATAACAACGACGTGATGTACAGTTTCGGGAACCGCATCTTCTCCTTTCAGATCTACCCACGTTGGAAAATGCATTAATTTTTCCTATTGAAATAATGTCAATCAGTATGATTCTGACATAAAAAATTAATATTGAGCATTACAAAATACATACAGCCATCTTTTTAACTTCAAAGGCATGCAAAGTAGCAGAACATACGATCATTTGAAGTCTTTTTCCATCAACTGTGATTTTGGGCATTTGCCTGTGCAGTCTTTCAATCATTTCTCCATAATTTTGTTTTAATAAACCGTCAGCCTCGTCCAACACGTAGAATCTGCACTGACTAAGCAACAAACATCCATCTTGTATGAGTGATTCTAATCTGCCTGGTGTTCCTACCACGATATGTACACCATGGTTTAGTACAGTGATTTGATCCTTGATGCTTTCACCTCCTACTACCAATAGTTCCCGGATTTCAGGATCAGTTATGTATTTCTTGAACTGCAAAATTTATTAAAATTATTCTCTCCGTTGTAGAATATAAGTAGACAAGCAAAAAGGGCAAACTAGTTTTTGTTACCTTTTGGATTTGAGTGAATGTTTGCTCAGCAAGTTCTCGCGATGGTTCAATAATTATTGCTTGAGGAGCATTATTTGGAGGCTTCAGATCAACCTTAACTGCTTGACTGCTATTAACTGGATTTACTGTAATGTTTTCTTTTGGAGTTTCACATACAGCAGTGTAACCTTGTGGTGGAGGATATTTGAATGGCTGTGCTCCAAAATTAAAGGACATTTCTGCATTTTTCAAGACCACAGCTGGGAAAAATACTTGAGATTTCTGTTGTTGGTTTAAAAAGAATGCAGGGCCTAGATCAGCTCCATTTTTCCAATACCGCATCTCTCCTTTGTCCATATCAAATAGACAGCCAATAACATCACTCATCCCAAAAGCTTCTCCATAGCTGTCAAATTGCTTAGCATTTGACTTTTTACCTGTTCCACCATATCCCCAACCAAATTTATCAGTGCCTAAATCTAGCGATGCCTGCAGTAAAGATAAGATTTTAGCTAGCATTTTTTTCAGAATAGAGAAAAAAGTAGATAATAAATATATACCTGCTGTGTGGACCAGCCAACTCGACATAGTCCCTCGTCAGTTACAATTGCCTCAAAATAATACTTTCCAGATCCATGAATACCTTTATTGGCACGACATCCATGCCATTCTTTTTGTTCTCTACTTTGACAACGAAGTCCATCAGGAGTTACAGCAAGAGCATGGCCTCTGTCATGCAAACTCAACAACCAAACTGATGCTATTCAAAGTAATTAGCATCAGTACAAAGTCAAAAAGAGGTTTTAAAAAATATTAGTTATTAATACATACATTGAGCGGAATCTCCTATTTTACTAGACATTTTTCCAGATTCTAAATCTTTTAATGTTTCCCATACAATCTGCAATATTGGAATACAAAAGGCGCCTGTTTTACCACTTCCTGTTTCTGCAGCCATCAAAACATCACCTCCACCCAGAATCATTGGTATAGCTTCCGCTTGCACATCTGTTGGAAGCCTGTTAAAATCAAAATATGTATTGCATAAATCTTCATTATGGTTATAAGTCAATTTGAAAGTAACACTCACATCCACTCCATCTCATCCAAAGCCTTGGATATTTCAGGCTGGACACCCATTTCTGGAAGCAATGAGATAGATAAATTGAATAATTTTCGAGACAAATTTATCAAAATCTGATCATTTCTCGAAAAATAAATAATATTTCGGAGCAAAGAATTCATTACTCACCTTCAAAAGCAGCCATGGTTGTTGGTATGCCTTATAATCTACTTTTTATTACAATTAAATAATTAAATAAAGTTATTTTACAATTAAATTATTGAGTGACTGTAAAGATCTTCCTCGACCTTCCTCTCTCAGCTTTCTCAAAAGCCGACTGCTTTGTTTTTAGGTTAGTTTCTCTCATATTGCTTTTGTCGTCGCGGTGTCGACTGTCGCGTCGTGCGTGTGTTGCGGCTTCGGAACGAGAAAACAACACTGACAATTATTGTTACTCCGACTTGAAGAGACCGACATCGTAAGAAACAATCAAAGGTAAATTAGAATGTTTAAATATTGCATTTTAATCTTTATTTTATCATCTAGTTTAGTAAGAATTTGATTAGTTTAATAGATTAATTATGCTTGATTTCGATTTTTTGAAAAATAAACAAAGCTTAACCTTAAAAAATAAATTCGGGTACGAGCTCCGATTGATTTTTAAAATTCATCTAGATGAGTCGTAAAGAAGCGCTGTCCCAATTCATCCAACAAATCCACGGACGACCTGTGGTGGTGAAATTAAACAGCGGTGTGGATTATAGAGGTAAACAATAGTTTATTTTCCATTTACTTATCTATGAAATTTTGGAGGTATTTTGATAATTTAACCATATTTTTTTTTCAGGAGTTTTGGCATGTCTCGATGGTTACATGAATATTGCTCTGGAGCAGACGGAAGAATATGTTAACGGTCAGTTGAAGGACAAATATGGAGATGCATTTATCAGAGGAAACAATGTTTTGTACATAAGTACTCAAAAGAGGAGAACAAATTGAAACTTAGTCAAGCATTATGATAATAAAATACATTTATTTGTAAGTCTAATATTATTACAACAAAAAACCTTTGAATCCACTATTAAGTATGAAATAAAAAACTTTTCTAACTATAATGAATTATTTATAACTCTATATTCCTATTTTCTTATATAGTATCTTCTTTATCTCTCTATCAAATACATTCATATAAAAATTCTTTAAGAAATTGGCTCTGCTGCTCGCTCAGTTTCATCGAACAGTCTCTGGAAGTCATCATTGGTAATCTGCTCAAGTAATTCACTCTCCGTTCTTGTGACAGCAGGGTCATCAGCCTTCTCTTCCTCCTCCTCGATGATATCATTGCTTGGATCCATGGTATCATCGGCGGTAATCAAACCCATTCTATACCTTTTCAAGTGGACTTGCAGGTCCTTTTTGTAACCCAAATGCTCGCACTTGGCCAGGAAGTCATCAAAGTCCAATTTTGGATAAAGCCGAAAGGCCCAATACTCCAATCTCTTCATAACTCTATCGAGGTCCTCTTTTTCATGGCCCTTACCCTTGAATTTGAAACCCTCGTAGAGCTTCTCGATGGTATGCACTCCTTTGCCACTCTTCAGTCTCTGGCTGTTCAGTACAAACAATTTTCTTACGATCTTTTTCTTAGTGGGAGGCTCGACCCTCTGTCCGCCTGCATTGCCATCATCGTCGTCGGCTTTAACCTCCCCATTTGATTCGTTGCCATCCTGGTCATTGTTTGCATCGTCGTTATCATCGTCGTCGTTCTCGTGGCGACGAACGATATCGTCATCGTCGGCTATGTCGGATAACTCTGCGTCTGACATGATAAACCAATAATTGAACTGTTGGACGAGTAACTTTCAACTGAACAAGTATATAAGAATTGAATATCCAGACAAGAATCGCGCAAGCACCGGGACCAATATGGCAACTCGTTCCCGCCAAATCGTTCATCAGTGATCAGCTGTTGCTCCCCTGACGTATTATTACCAGCGAATATTACAGGCCGTCGTCGCGCGATGACCCCCGACTGCGTGTTTCTCGAAACCCAACCCTCGATATGTCGCCTCGACGTCCCCCGAAAATCTCCGAAAACTGCGAAATAGCACGCGCGCGTGTCTTCGCAAAATCTACGCGTGCAAATCTCTCCCTTAATTCACTCGAAGCTCGCGTCGTCCTCGGCCTCGTCCTCGCTCTTGTCGTTGTTGCTCTGGAGCCGGTCGTTCTCGGCCTGCGAATTCATCCGGTTGAGGAAAGACACCAGCAGCCGCTTGTTCAGCTTGTCCGTCTGGGTTATCTCGCGGGCTGGTATCCCATTGTTGACACCATTCGCGGACGATGCTTGATTGCGATTATCATCGCGAGGGATGTTCTGCGGAGCCTCCGCCTGCAGACCCTGGCTGACTTCGCTGCTGTTCGTCTGACTCAGCGGTGTACCCGGCATCGTGATGCGTATGGTGATTTGTGGTGAGAGCAAGGGGCTGACTGCGCGGAGTAAACACGCACACACAAGGCGATAAACAAACAAAGGGCGCACTCGAGAACTTTGAGGTTAAGTGCGAACTACTCTCTATACTGCCTGGATATATATGCACTGCGTTCAATTTCAACCGGAAGTTACAGCTGCGACTGCAGCCGTTAGGAGCTCAGGTGGCGGTTGATTTGAAAAATTTTCAATGTATGTTATTTAAACAGGCGTACATTTAATCAATCGCTCGTTTTCTAACGCTTTGTTTACAAATGAGAGCGCACTTGCGCATAGCATTGAATTTTGATGCGCATAAACGTGACATTGCTGCACAAAGTATGGGTAATTAGATATCGTTATCATAAAACCGCGCGTGAAAACGCGTGATCACGCGTGTTTACAATAGACGCCACGTGGTACCTTTCTCTCTCTCTCTCTCTCTCTCTCTCTCTCTCTCTCTCTCTCTTTCTGACACATTAACTCCCATATTCCCATATTTATACACTCTCTCTCTCTCTCTGAACAGCCACAATGATATTCCGTGAGAGAGAGAGAACCGTTCGGTTTAGTCATCGTAATTTCCGGTAACCTCCCACCTACGACATCTGCACCGACTCCTCTCTTTCTCCCAACGTCTCTGCGGCCGTCGTGTACGAAAGCTGCACGTGCATGTACATACATTGTACATGCATATAGCGTGTGCTAGAGAGCGGGCAGATGCAGCATCGAGAAAGTGAGCCGAAACGCATACTGCATACACATACTATATATATACAGGAGAGGCTGCACTCTGTAGCTACAGAAAGGGGAAAACGAACGTTCGGCGGCGCCGGTGGCGTGACCGAGGGGGTAGACGAATCAGAGAGCGGCGCGCTCCGCGAAAGATCCGCTATCCCGCCACCTTGGCTATAAGCTGGCTATAAGCAATATAACATTCCGCGCGCGCATTTCTCCTTCGGCCGCCAGCCGGAGTAGACGCGACTTGGCTCGGCACCATCACGCAGGAGGCTCTCGCTCTTTCTCCGCGCTAGTATTACGTAGATATACGTACAGTGCGTGCTATAGATCGTTTTCGGTGTTCTTCGTATATAAATTTGTAAGGCAAACCTATAAGGCGCGCGCGCCGATCTTTCTTTTATTTTCCTCTTGTATACACCAAGAGGATCATTCGTCCAGCCGCGGACGAAGAGAATAATTTTACTGTTTACCTTGTCGACCTGCCGATTCGCTCGACTGGTACTCGCACACCACATAGACAGACACCTACCTACATACTGCCACACTGTGCTGAATAACAACGAGGAAGGGAAGAGATAGCTTGGAGACTTCTAATTTAACACACTGCTGCAGCGGCTATTCAACTTCGAGCTGTGCAGGTAAGACGAATCGCGTTACGCTTGTCTCCTTCTCTGTACGAGTACCTATTATAGGCTCTGCGTGCGGGGCTAGAATAGACTTTTGGAGAGAGAGAACGGAAATAACCGCTCTTTCGACGCGCGCCGACATAACCCCATTGTATATTAAACGCGATTTTCGGAACGCGTGTACAAGTAATATATACTTACGATACGTCGTGCGTGACGGCGAAGGTCGGAGCAACGAAAAAAGTGCGAGCCTTATATTATAGCGACACGCTGTTGTGCGAAATTCGTCTGCGAAAGAATAAGTATTATGCAAAGATGCGAAATCGACAATCTGCCGATGATCAAAGTCTTCTTTACATATCACGTGTACGAATCGTGCAGTTGTACTTACCCAAGTTCTTTCTTTTTTTTTTAAACGCCGTCTTCCGACGATCTATACAAAGTAGGCGCACATAGATAAACGCGTATTACATGTACAGTCGTACACGATTTGCGCGAGAGCTAATTATAACATTATTTACGAACGATGGGAAGCCTCCGATGCTCCCGATTTTTTCGAAACGCAGCGTTGATACTTAATCGCATCGGGAGAGTTAAGTGCCACTTTATCACGACGGATTGTGATATAATAGTGTACCGCAACTTACAGTTACTCCGTTGTTTGACTTTAGATAATGTGTACCAGAGGGAGAGCGAGAAGAGTTTCCGAAGATAGCGATAGTCTTTTACTTCGATTGAGACATAAGTACTCAGTACTTACGTTTTATAATCTCACCGTGCCAGAGAGTAATAGATTATGGTTAGCGGCGTTTCTTTCTTTTCTTTTCATTTTTTTTTTTTTTTTTTTTGCGGGGTCCGAAACAACCTGCCATTACGAAACTTGGCGCAACATATTTGCGGACTAATTACCGCGGTGTGGAAGGTTTTTAAAGAGTGCTTTGAAAACACGTGAGCATAATGTATACGAGTCGCGCTGCACCTTTGAAAGCGCACAATTTTATAAATAAGTATAATGGATGCGTGCACTGAAAAAAGAAAGAGGATAAACTCGTTTTCTATAGTTGCAAGTCTTCCTTCAAACGACACCCGATGAGTGCGTATTGCGATACTTAAGCGCGCGCGCGTTTTTATCGTTTTATTCGCAGCTATGTCCAATTTTGAACGGCCAATGTATCGCGCGTTTTACGTAAGAATATTTCTAACCTCAAAAGGTTAAAATTGAAAAATTGACGGTATTCGTTATCTGGCGACAAAAAAAGAAAAGAAGAAAGGGAAATCAGCGCATAATGTAATGAACGATTCGATACAGTCGCGCCGTAGTTTACTAAAAAAAAACCTCGTAGTAAGTAGCTTGAATGTGCGTCATAACGGCTTAATTGAATTTCAGATTACAGTATTTTTTGTCAAAAGGGATCTTGTGTTCTTGTTCATCTTGACTTTATCGCGTATGTTCTTTCTTTTATCCTGAAAGCGAGAGGAATCACGTAGCCGTTTCATCAATTTTAAAAGAATCGAGATGGCATTATCCGTCAGAAGGTGATTGATGAATCTCCGTTTTTCCACATGCAAAAAGCTTCTTAATTTTCTTTCCAAGCTAAAGTATCAAACCAAAGTCCATTCCATTCACCTGATTTACGTAATGTTAATCATTGGAAATGTGGACTTGACCCTCGTAAGCAGAAATTGAATAGAGGATAAATTAAAGCATACACTAAGTACAGCGAGAAATATAATCCAATGTGCGTTGTAGAATTTATTGAGTTGTATTTAAATTGCGGAACACTCAATTTGAGGTTTTTTTTCTTTACAGTATATTGCTAAAGCTATTAACGAGATTTACCTTTATTTTATTGCCAAAAGAAGTAGCCAGTTCTTCTTCATTCTTTTTATGTTCCCTGTAACCAATTTGCTTGTGCAGATCCATTTGATTGTATCTAACAAAAAATCGTCGTTGCAAAAAAAACGAAGGAAAAACATTATATCTATCTATCAAATGATTCGACAAATCCATACACTTGCTTAACACGGAAATTTTTCATATAGAAACAAGTAAAAGATTGCTTTAATAACATTAGAAATATTTTTCAAGGATGTTTCAGTGTCTCTGAAATAATTGTCAATTAAAACAGACCATTTTTTAACAATTTTTCATATTGCACTCTGGAAGTTAATTTCAGGATTAATTAATTCTGAAGAGTTAATAGTTAAGTAGACTTTCAGAGCGCATCGTGTATGTCATCTTTATTTTTTCAATTTTCTTATTTGTTTTATTGAGAAGGGGCGAATTTAAACATACAATATATATTCTTTATTTACAGTCGTGTTAAGTATATAAATTTCCCGTTTAACTTGCAATAAACATTTCTTCATTAATTGCATATCTCTTATTTTAACTTTACGTAATAAAAAGTAAAGGAAAACCCACGCGGTGAAAAACCGATATCCATAAATATCGATATCCAATTGATTTCACCGCTTTCGGCGCTAATTATAACGTATCGCGCTTACCTATAAGCGTATCGAACAACAGGCCGAAATCATTATATCTAAACTTATGGACAACAAGTATGTGCAAACACTCGGATATTGTTTCTACTATAAGCGTTTACTTATTATTTGATGAGCAGGTTCTATAGAAGATCCGACTTTCTTCGATTATGCCTCTTTACATATGTCTATTTATACATACCCTTAGACAGATATGATAACTAAGCAAACTATAAAAAAAGTTCACGGCTGTAGTTTCGCTTGAAAGAGGAAGCAATCTCTTTCTCTTTCTCTTGCTGCAAAAATAAAAATCGTAACGAGTAGACCCACTGACACCGATTGTTTCTTCGCTGCACGTCTATAATAGATGTATGCGTATTGCGTATATCTATAATATCGGTTTAAGACCGCCTCACACCTCTGCCGATCAGCCACCTGGTATATATAGCGGACAAGATTTTCTGTTTATATTTTTGAATTAATTTGACCGACCCGTGCTCGTCAAAGGAAAATTAATTAAACGCGTTTGCTGACAATCGCACAGATTTTTCAGGCGAAATCCAATTTTAATTTCAGCTTTTTATTACTGTGAAAATAATTTTTTTATATTGCATCTGTGGTGATACCTCAGCCTTCAACAGAGTTTACAGCCTTATTGAAACCCGTAAAAGATTCTTGAAGGCTTCCCGAATAAGCGAGATGCTAAATATATAGTCCTAAAATCAACGAATCGCGACTTTAATCAATCATATATGTAGAATTCTGCGAAACAAATGCAATTTTCGGGCGTTCAGAAATCGAAAAATTTTGTTTAAAGCTAGAGCTTTCTGACTGATCGAACTTTCTTTTGTAAGCCAAAAAATAATAAAAAATGCCGAGAAACATGGGAAACATGGAATATGAAAATTTAACATGGAGAAGTATATATGGAGAAAGTAGAGGAAATCGGCTATTTAGATTTTTAATATATTTTTTTAACCGGATAAAACTTTTGATCAGAGCATTGAATCTGGACATTTTTTTTAAAATGAAAACTCTTGTGTTGTACTTTATTGTAGTGCGATTCGAAATTTTATTTGTGCCTCGGGAACATTCGTAGCTGTTACTATTCCAGTATTTTGACGTATTAATTTTTTGTAAAAAAAAGGAAAATATAGTTAAAAAATATGGTTACTAGTAACTTTTCCCATGTTCTTATACATTCTTGACCATTTTTCGGCTTACAGAAGAAAGTCTGACCGATACGAAACCTCTAGCTTTGAAAAAAATATTTCGATTTCTGGATATACTTGATGACTTGAGAAAAATCGTATTTTCATTCTTTCACTAAAGGCACGAGACATCCACGTGTTAGGTAATCCGCATATTTTTTGAAAAATCATCCTCGTGATAAACGGGTAATTACATTGAAAACTATGTTCTAGAACACGTGCCCGAATATATATGTTCCCGGATTCTATGTCTCGTGTATAGTATCACGCGACACTGTGCCTTTGTTTTACCTGTCTTTGTATACGCTGGAATACACGCGCTCTTTGGACTCCGGATCAACCTTGCTCTTTTCGCTGATGCATCAGGAAAACCGGTTCAGCTTTCTCGCGAAGCATCTCTGCGAGTGTGTGTACATAATCGAAAACTCGGGAGGATCACCAAAAACTCGTCTTGTCATATACCGTGGGTATATAGCTTAAGAAAAGGCTTGCGCAATAGTCGGTAGAGGTTTTTTTCTTTTCTTGGCAAAAAGTAAGTATAAGGTTAAGCGATGGATGTTTAGACTTAATTGAAGAGACTATATACGATCACGCAACGACTTCTGTTATTCCTCGCGTATATATGAAGATAAATATATAGGTGGGCAAGCTACGAAGCACTTTGTATGTATACAGGTAGATTTGGAAGGTGAACGAGAAATATATAGTCGAGTGGAGAAAAAGTAAATATCGAGAAATTCGCTTCGGTATACACTAGTATGTAAAATTGTATTCGTTCATTCGTCCCTTCCTACATTTATTTAGTCTAATTTAATTTCTTGATACCAAAAATTATGTTACAAAATAATTAGTCAAAATAAATTTTAATATCTATATGAGTCGGAACAGAGTGAACGAACTATTTAAAATTCAATAGACACTGATCATGAGTAATAGAAACAGGTATATCGAATTCCATTGATGTCTATTCAGTGAACTGTAATAACCAGCATTCCAGGCAGAGTCTACTTCGTACTGTAAATTACGACATTGCTGTTTGTAAACAAATCTCGATTTTTCCAAGCAAATTTGAATTACATAGGTTACTGTCATAGTTCGGGCACATGAGTCATTTGATTCTAAATTTTATAGATTTTCTTCTTATAATTATTTTTCGTACAAGATGTAGTGCATATACCTACATTTTTAATATCGAGGAAGTTTTTCAAAACTGAATTCAAGTTTTAAGACAAAATACGCAACCAAAATACCACAAAAAAAGAAAGAAAAAACTTCTCGCAATTTATCTCGAATTGCAATAATTTTTACTTATAACTCATTCATCGACTTTCGCGATTTACATAATCATTAAAATCAATTTGTTCGTTGCACGAAAAAAATTATGAAAATCGACATGTAGAAAATATCGAAAAATAGTCAACAGTTTTTTTCCTTTTTCAATATCAAACGATTATTGAGTCAGATATAGAAGTCATAATAAGTGCTTAACATTAAGAAAAGAATAGAAGCAGTACAAGAAAATGACACGTCAGATATCAGCATATTATGTATGTCTTTAATGCAGTAACGCGAACAAGACAAGAAAAAACAAGTGTTCACTATTTCTCGTTCTTATTCATTTATATAATACTTTGACATTACACGTCAGATATCAGCATATTTGTCTGTAATGCAATAACATGAAAAAAAGTAAGGAAAAACATCCGTCGACTTCTATTTTTCGATGCTATATCATCATTTCAGTTGTTATTAATTTTTTTAGATTACTTTGGTTATAATTCACTTCGCTTGTATTGTTGTCAAATTCGGTCACCGTGTACATTCCATTTGTAATTAACTTTTTAGAATGCTTTTAAAAGAAATTAGTTTTTTAGCTTAAATCCTTAATTTCAATCTATGACATTTACGGAGCATGATTATACACCGATTACATCTCCATTTAACATTCCTACGATACTTACATTTACTCGCTCTCATAATATATACTATATCCTTTCATTTATTTCTAAAATTTTATATTTCATCCGCTTTTATAAAGGACTTGTGAATAAATGAATAAATTATGCACAAAAAGATCTAATAGATTATTTGCATGTAAAAAATACACGTAAAATAACCTCAAGTCGCTAAAGAGACTCTCAAAAATTTACATCTCAAATACCAACAGCAGCTGTACTTACACTGTACACCACGAAGTTGCAAGTTGCAAATGGCCTTTCGTCGCCGCGATGAGTTTCAAAGGGAAACGAGTTCATAATGAGTTTCTTGTGTTTACGACAGTTGATCTAACGATTTTCTTTTAATCTCACGAATCTTCTGAATTTTTAAGCTTTGATAGACATTATTCAAAGCAGAATATATTATAATATAATAATTTTTACAAATCGAACGCGCGACAGCTATTAAACATTAGTCACGGCATCAATGATTATAGATGAGTGCTTTCGATTTTTGGAGCGAGAAAAGTTCGTATATTTGTGCACGTACATACGTTATTGCACAAGCTTTAAAAATAATTCTGTATTTTCTTCAACAATTTTCATTTGAAGCTATAATTTAGATTTTATCAGCATAATTTAGATTTACCATTGTACAATTGACTGCTCGACAATTTTTTCATTTTTTCCTTGAAAGTAACTCTTGACGGATTAGCATTTATCATTCGGAGACTAAATTTTCTTATATAAATATATAATTCTTAAATAGACTCTTTGCTAATTAAATAATCCATCTCGTACTTCGAACAACTCATCAATCAATTTTGTTGCATTGACATTTAGTATTTTTTGGCCGCTTTCTCCATTGACTATTGATTGAATACGTTTAGCAAATAAATGCAGAATATTCACTTGAAACGAATTTATATCGTGCGATTATAATCATTTCAAATAAAGTTATAAATTTGTTTCTTTTTTCTACCGGCTCATTTATATATTATTGGACAAATATAATTGCGGCACTTCAATTAGCTTCTACATATACGTTTTCGCTATTTTTTCCCAAAACCCCAACTATACTTTTTATCTGATATTTTTTTAACTTTGATTATAAAATCCCTATACTCCTGCAAGTTCACCTCTTGTTACACCCTCGAGAGCAGTAACCGACTTTATTGGTTTTTTTTAAAATCGCATCTCATAATATTTCCATCCTGATTTTCTTATCACACACCCTCCGGACACGTTATATGTCATCAACTTTAATTCACCGCCACTCAACAGTATGATCTCTCATCGCCATCCAATCGATCATTATTCCACTCAAAAACATTGTATCTATATAATCTATCGAATGATTCGATAACATTAGCGCCTACGGCTATGTTTAAACAAATCTGTATCTGTGTTACACGGAAATTTTGGACAGAAACAAGTAAAGGATTGCTTTAATGACATTAATAAATATTTTACGAGGATGTTTCAGTGTCTCTATGAGATAGTTGTCAAGAACTAATGATTTTTAACGATTTTTCATAAGTATATAAATTTCCTGCGAATTTGCAAAAAATATTAAATTTTACGAACAATCCAAATGGAGTTGTGAAATGATGTGATGAGCGTTCTACTTTTAATTTTGGTTTTTATTTTACAATAAATGCGTTTCTAGCGTTCTGGAATCTATTTCCGTTGCATATACTCCTGCACTCCGTGGGTTTTATCCCGTTTCGAGAAAAAAAATTATTTTCTTTTTTAGTTTGACCTCAATGCAATCCTTTTTCATGTACATAGTTTATCATAGCATTTTATATGCGGTAATTCGACTCAATAAATGAATAGGTATAAATAAATAAATATACTTGAAATGCAGACGACATCAAAAATCAGATAATCAACCGCACACCGCCGAGATGAGTCTCATCCCAAGTATACATCGTATATACAAAAGGTCAATATATTGGTTCCAGAGCTCGCACACCTATACATAGGTATATGAAGCCGCAAACTCCGAACAGCAGCACCGGGAATCGGACTATATATATAATAAACACCTATATCCATCGTCTGCACACCTTAGTCCACAAACTTCCATTCTTATCTCACAACACGTGCCTTACACAATAGCCTTGTTATCACAGACCCGTTAAACACGTCTTTCTCTCACTCTCTTTCTCTGCATACCTACTCGTCAGTCTTCGAATTTTTCGAAATTCCAGCCTAAAAGAAACCAGTCTATAAAGCATAGAAAAATGTTTATATGTATGCCTACACAGATACGCGTCCAGCTGACGCCCCTGCAGCGCGGCTCCCGCTCTCCTGCGCAGTCGCGCTGGACTTTTCGAATTTGGCGCGAAAAGTGGCCTGATGCGCCCCGCTATTGATTCGGGAGGCGCAAAGGGTGCGAATGTGCCCCGGGGAGGGGGGCAAGACTCGCGCCACCAGCAGTCCGACGCAAACCGCCGCCGCTGCACACACTGCGATCTCCCCCGACTCTCGCGCTCCGCGTATACGTCTCGCTTTTTCTGGCGCATTCCCTGGCAATAACAGTAAATATTCGCTGAAACCAAACGACTGTACACACACACAGAGACACGTCGTGTGCGCGTTCGCCTTTGGAGGGAGACACACTGCACGCGCGAGTGTGCACGGGCGTGAAAAGGCTTTGTCGGGTCGAGGCATCGACATCAGCAGCAGCATCATCGAGAAGATGAGCTGCGGGAGGAGCTGCCGGTAATACCCGGTCGTATCCGCTCTGCTCGATCTTGATTCTGGACTGTACATCGCAATACGTTGTACATAGATACGTGTGTACCGAAGCGTACGGAGCTCCTTTCCCGCATACAAGTACATATACAGCTTTTGTCGCCATCGTCGCCGCCACGGGCGTAAGATTCTCCTCTTTTTCGGCGTGAATCTTGGGACAGGCGCTGCCCGACATGTTCGGCTACGTCTTCAAGGTCCTCCAGAGCATCTGGAACCATGGGAACCTCGATGACTTTGCCAATCAAGGTACCAATACATGCATCAATCGCCGTACTGCGACTCGCGATTGTTGTTGTTACATTATTGGCTTTGAGGCGGCCGAGCGTGTAAAGCGTTGTAGCTGCCTCATGTGTATATGTATATTGTATACTATATTACTTATATGTATATACATAGGCTACACATGCGTGTGCTTCTCCAGCGATAATATGCACAGGAAAGAGACGATAATCGCGTTGCGTGATTCTGTCCTCTGCTCTTTCTCTCCTCGCTCTGCGTCTCTCCATTGGGGAACGACGAGAGAGAGAGAGAGAGAGACGGAGAGAGTGTGCGAGAAAAAAAGTGGCGCACACGAGAGATTCAAGTGCGCCACACTCCTATATGATGTACGAGTATGTGCATACTTATATACGTATATGAACCAGTCCAAAATTAACTGGGGAACTACACTTCTATATACGACACGTGTGTGCGCCACTCGACTTTCTCTATCTCTCTCTCTCCGTACGTGGCTCCGTAATATAACACGAAAAGCCTTAATTTGTCTCTGCACGTCTCTCCTATATATACATTATACATTATACAATATACACATATATTACACATATACAGAAACAGTGCCCCCCTGGACGATATACGTGTGACTAATTTGTAAATAAATGTTGAGGCTGTGTATATATACCACGTATACCTATGTATTATGCATGTGTGAGTACAGGCGAGTATACGTACTTAGATATGCAGTGCGAACGAAGAGCGCTAGCCGTCTCTAATTCCATGTTTTATTTCTCGAACCCGACACGACCGCGGCTAATTGGGACGAGATTTACGCAGGTGTTAGACTGGATTGCGCGTCGACTGGCGCGATTTTATACAGTCGCGATTCGATGGGAAAATGGGACTAATTGCGCTCGTTCGTTTATAGATTTATATGGCGCGAGGGATGTTTTAGATTAGGCCCTCCCCCGCCCCCTCTCCTACCATTTATTATATATACGCAAACGATGCGATAATCGTCTCCCGCAAAAGAGCTCTCTTTACATAATTCATATATATTCGAATACGCGGATTTTCCTTCAACGGTTCACTAATGATGTACACGTTTTTCCTCCGCTTTTTTTTCAGACATGGCTGCCGTGCAGCCGCTCATACCCAACGGCATGTACAACGGCTTCGGCAAGAATGACAAGGTATACGAACATAATGTATTCTTTCTCGATTGCACGTTCCAATGACTTTTCTCACGGATGAATTTTCCGTGTATTCGGGTCGATCGAATGTTTTTTCACGGCCGACTACGTAATATCTGACTCGACTTCTGTGTTTTCTGGCTTTCAGGCGCTAAACCACACAGTTCCCGCATACGCTACGCCAAGTGCAACAGGACTAGAAGGTCAGTGATCCGAAGCAGTGTATTCGTGAGCTTCTCTCTTTCTCTCGACGCGATTGGATTTGAATATTCGATGTCGAGAGAGAGAGAGGGGGGAGGGGGACATTCTTTGCGCTCGCCGTGCGTATACACGTGCGCGCTGATTGAAATGAAAACGGTGGTCTGGATGGCTCAGCTCGGCTCTTGATGCAGTATGCGATGGCTTTCAGTTTTCTGGCTGGGATGTATAACTGAGGAATTTTTCTTTTTCTTTTTAGAAAGAATCTTTGAAATTCAATGCGAGAGGCGATTCAATTTCGTTGCAAATCTGTTTAACTTTTGAGTCACGCTACTTACTTGCGGTATTTAGATTGTTTTAACGTACTGTCTAGCAAGTCGTAAAAAAAAATGAATAAACGTTCAAATTTGCAAATACTTTTTCCGGGCGGGTTCAAAAAGTAACGGTACGATGTGATTAAACCTAAAGTTTAAAAAAGAATTTGAATTTGACGATGAAAGTTGTATACTCATCCCGAGTATACTATAAAAATGATTGTAGAGTGTAATCTAACGAATATGTGGCATGACACTTCTCAGAGCGTAAAAAAAACGGATATTGCTCACTTATTTTTAACTTAAATAATCTTCAAATGTAAAAAATCTAAATTTTAATCAATCCGCGTGGAAATTTATTTATCTCTCAAGTTCACTGTGTACATAATCTTATATTTGTAGTAAGAAAATGATTACCATAGCGGCCTTCTATAAAAAAGCTATAACTCCTTTTTTATTACGCAAATTATCTTTCATACCACGATACAGTGCACAATGTAATAACACTCGATAATTAATTTTTGTACGCACTAATTGCAACTGTTTAGTATGACTACTTCATTCAAATATCATTCCGCGGTCGATTTCGAATAAAATAAAAATTCGGATCGATTTAAATGTCAAAAGCTACTAGCGTTTTCGTGATAGTCAGCCGTTCATGTGAATGTCATGACATTCCGGTGTTTGCCTCATCTCGCGTTATCATCTTTTTTTTCGCCCAAAGATCTTATCTAAATTGAAGCGGCAAGTGTTATTAGTTGATAAATCGTGTTTTCGTTGAGTGACTCTTCAGTCCACTGGATTAAGTTTCAGGATAGAATAAAAGACGAGAAATTAATTTTTTCGCAAAATCGTTGATTTAAACTAGTCGATGTCTTGCAGGTCCCGATCAAATCCTGAGCTCGGACGTCGACACCACCTGGGAGCCGAACGGTCGAGTCCGGATAAAACTGGAGAACCCAGGCGACGCGAGTTACGCGCCCGTATCCGTTCCCGGCCTTCTGAAGAAGATAGCGAGCAATTATCCGAATCAAGCGGCTTTGGTATCCAGACCCGGGGTCGACGGAAATCGAAAGACAATCACCTACAAGTACGTGTATTTTCTCGAATCGCCGCTCGCTCTTCGACGAAGGCTGCGCAATCTCTTTGCTCGTATGCATACGTGACCATTTGTACAAATTTATCGAGACATTTAATTCGTAAACTTGTAACGCTATTCGTACGTAGTTCACGCTTATCACGATGACCTTATACAATTTTATCGTAAATCCGCTAGCCAAAGGTTAAAGGCGCGCACACAGCTTTTCTGAGCCTTTGATGGTCTTCGTTGTACGATATATTCTCGTCACGTTTAAATATCTTCGGGCAGCTTGTACTGATTCGACGAATTCGACGATTTCAGGGAGTACGAGGCTCAAGTTAGGACCGTCGCCAAAGCCTTTCTGCACCTGGGCCTGGAGAGATATCACAGCGTTTGTATTCTCGGCTTCAACGCGCCCGAATGGTTCATTTCGGATATCGCGGCCATCTACGCCGGGTAAGTGTACGGGCAAACAAGCGGAAAATGCGCGCAAGCAATTGCGGTACCCGCGCACGCCCAGAATGACGGAGGCTTTATGTACTTTGTATTTTGCAGAGGATTCGCCGCTGGAATCTATACAACGAACTCGCCGGATGCATGCCAATACTGCGCGGAAAACAGTCGAGCAAACATCATCGTTGTCGAGGACTCGAAGCAGCTCGAGAAAATTCTGGAGATCCGGAAAAATCTTCCGAATCTCAAAGCCATCATACAGTACGACGGCACTCCTAAGGCGAAGGATGTGCTGAGTGTACGTTGAGTATAGAATGTATACAATTCACGCGTAACCGCTAATAAACGGACAGCCGTGTTAATTTTCATTTTCTCTGCTTGCAGTGGAATGAGTTGTTGGAAATAGGACAGAAGCAGTCGGACGATCAATTGGAAAGCGTTTTAAAGACTATCGGTATCAACGAGTGCTGTACGCTTGTATATACTGTGAGTTCAATGCACCATTGACAGTTTGGCAAGGGGCCCTTTCGTTCTATTAACGCAATAATGTTTCGTTGCAGTCGGGAACCGTTGGCAATCCGAAAGGTGTAATGTTAAGTCATGATAATCTTCTTACCGATGCTAGAGCTATCTTGGCATCCGCTGATTTGAGTGTAGAGGCGAATGAAAGTGTTGTTAGTTTTTTGCCCCTGTCACACGTTGCTGCACAGGTAAATAGCAACACGTTTCAAGCTATTTTTAACGTGCAGATAGATATTAACAATTTTTGTTGTTGTTTTTCTGTTCAATCAAGGTTGTAGATATTTTCACTTGTATGTCGATGGCTGGAACTGTCTACTTTGCCGACAAGAATGCCCTGAAGGGTAGTCTCCTTGACACGCTGGTGGCAGCTCGTCCAACAGCCTTCCTTGGTGTTCCGCGAGTTTGGGAGAAAATCTACGAGAAAATGCAGGTAGTAGCTCGAAACAATGGACCTATCAAGACGTGGATCGCCAATTGGGCCAAAGCCAAGGGTCTGCAATATAACCTTGACCGTATGAACGGTATTGAATACAAGTCCTGGGGTTACCTGATAGCCAAGTGGTTGATTTTCGGAAAAGTTAAAGCAGCGTTGGGTCTCGACCGTTGCCACGTCTTTGGCACAGCGGCGGCCCCTCTCAGTACTGAAGTCAAGAAATACTTCATGAGCTTGGATATGGTCATTATTGACGCATATGGCATGTCCGAGTGCGCTGGTGCCCACTCGCTTTGCACTAACGATGCTTTCCGATTGGGAAGTGTGGGTCACACTCTACCTGGATTCCTTACCAAATTGGACAACATAGATAGCACGGGAGAGGGTGAAATCTGTATGGGTGGACGACACGTATTCATGGGTTATTTGAACGATCCAGAAAAGGCCAAAGAGGCCAAAGACGAGCACAACTGGTTGCACAGCGGAGACCTCGGCAAGATAGACAGCGATGGATTTTTATACGTGACGGGGAGAATCAAGGAGCTGGTTATCACAGCGGGAGGTGAAAATATTCCACCAGTACATATCGAAGAATTGGTGAAGAAGGAATGTCCGGCCTTGAGCAATGCCATGCTTATTGGAGACCGAAGAAAGTACTTGACGATGCTAGTCACATTGAAGGTGCATATTGTTTGTTTATTCGGTTGGAAATACTTGCTTTATAAATATGTTAAATTAATTTTTTGTATTTACAGACTGAAATGAACATAGATACCGGTGAACCCCTAGATGAACTATCTATAGAAGCAAAAAAATGGACAAAGAGCGTAGGAAGCAAAGCCAAAACTTTGTCCGAAGTACTGAAATCTAAGGACCCACTTGTGAGTTTAAAGTTGATAATCTCTCCAAAATTAAATTCTACGAATAATTTTGATTGTAAAACTATTTTCTTTTGGCAGATTCATAAAAGCATTGAAGAAGCAATTACCCGAGCTAACGAAAAGGCGGTAAGCAACGCTCAGAGAGTTCAGAAATTCAGAATTCTTCCTCATGACTTTTCCGTACCGACCGGCGAACTGGGACCAACGTTGAAACTCAAGCGAAACGTTGTGGTGAAACAGTACGCTAATTTAATAGAGGATATGTATAAAGAATAACGGGAGAAGCTCTAAAATGATTAGTGAAAGGAAAAAAAAAAACAATTGTCTAGGGATCCAATTCCTTGGCAGATTCAATCAAATGGTGAAGTTAGTTCATTCGCCAATCTTAAAGCAACTGTTCCAAAGCGTTAACAAAAGTCAGGGATTTATTACCGAACTCTTTTCTATGTACACGGGACGACATCCATGATATCCATTAGTGTCGCATTAAACAATCAACGGTTATCTACTTACGCTGAAAAAAAGTTACTGAGCGTTGAATATTTGTGATACTTTGTAAATTTATTTTCTTTATCGCGTTTTTTTCATTTTCTATGAAAACAATTTGTTTATTCAATTACGACTTAAGAGTAGAATAACGACATCTTGTACGATGTATACATCTTTAACAATCAAAATTTGGTTTGTAAACTTCTTAGATTATTTGAAGTTGTTTTGCCAACATTTTATTCGAAATGTTTTCTTTATAACTGAACGATTTGTTTTACTAAAATAAGTAAGACTTATTTATTTAATTTTTCAGTTAACGCTACTAAATTTTTTTGTTATGGTGTTGTATATTTCTATTAAGATACCTATCACCACACTTTTACGCACTAATCTTGCAATGTATCTTGGTGTCGATGCGATATTGAACAATGATGATATGAAGTGCGGCATGTACATATTGTGAATATAAAAATAAAAGTGCCTTTTTGCAATTGAAATCACTAAAACGTGTGTGAATGGCATTAATAGATTTCTTTTTACTCATTGCATGAATTTTTTTTTTAAATTACTAGAGTGTTCTCTTTGTAAAAAGCAATAAAAGAGCGTTATACTTCATTTCTTATGTGATTTGTAATTATATAATTTGTTAACTGGTCATAATCTAAAGAAAAAATGCTAATTATTACCATAAGACTGTCTAAATTGGTTTGGGGATAATGGAAACACAATTTTATAGTTAGATAAAATAAATTGATAAGACAATTGTGCATAATAAACTATCGGTTCCTTTTGTAAAAAAAGAAGTCGTTTAATTAGTGCAGTAAAGTTTACTATAAAATATGTAAAATAATAAAAATAACAGTAAGGTGCAAAAAATAAGTAGTTTCTATTTCAAGGCATAATATTGAAAAACAATAAATATTTTAGTTGCAATATATAGATTTAAAATTCTTGCACTTAAAACATTAGTACTTTAACGACAATAATAAAATGTAAGTCGGTCCAAAGAATGCTTTGTCTAAGGGATTCAAAATCTCTTTACATTTATTGAATAAATTAATCACCATAATATCTTGTGTTCATTATTATTTAAAATCGTGTTTATGTTACAAAAGTATAAGGTAAGAAATGAAACAAGCATGTTTTAATTACAGTGTATTACTAAATGTAGTTTACAATAACCGAAACTGTGATTCATTTTACAATTACTTAATACTTGAAAAGATGACATTTGATATTCTTTGAAATTCTGAGTCCTTATACGAAAATAGATTCACTAAGCTCATCACAGCGAATTTTCAAAATGCACATGCGAATAATCTTGTACAGTATGTATGAGTTACAGTAAGTTGTAACGTTTGTCTCAGCGGCTTGAAACGCTTATCTTGACTTTTAAAATTTCATCCTTCAGTTTGATTGCTTCTTTAAGGCTATTCTGCAATTAACCAGTAGCCTAACCATTACTCCTTTGTTTTTCATTACATTTTGTTTGTTCCCTGCTCTAGACGAAGAAAGGAAAGAAAACAGAAAAGGATTCTAGATCCTCAATGTTTCTTTAATTTTAAATGCTTAACCAAAGCACTGGTAATATTCAGAGACTCTTATTTTTCTTGGAAGATAAATTATGATGTATAAATAAAATATGGTTATCTATAGTATTTATTTCAAATCTTTGCTAGTATTAAAACTATGTAAATATTAGTTTCCTTTAAGATTAATGTTAATGGTGTAAAAAAAGGATTGTTACTAAGCACTACGCATCTACATGTATGTTGGGAAATCATTGAGAATCAACAAAGTGCATCACAATCTTTCACATGATTCTCACATTCAGGCACCCAGACTTTAACGACTTGGACGTTATTTTCAATCATTTTTAATGCGAGTACGTCCGTGAATGGCACTATTAAATTAAACAACTTTATGAGGTACTCGTTGATGTGTTGAATTTTTGTTGTATGATTGAAGTTTTACGTTGTGGCACGGTTTCGGGTGTAGGTATGGCATCGCCAGTTGGCAAGACTCCAGCTGGCTTAGGCTTTGCCGTTGACTTTTGTTTGGCCATTTGATAGTCTCCAGAGTCAAAGAATTTTTGCTGGAAAAATTGTTCAATGTTTCTTTGATCTGGCTGTACAAGACATTGCACAATACTACTAAAACAGAGGTGCGAAGCGAGAGCAAGGTGCTACGACTACTGGTCTCTCAAAAGTCATTTGACATTGAAAACTTCTTGTCGCAATTGTCGAGCACTCGTCAAGAAAATTATCAACGATTAGCATGTGCATACATTGCACAAGCACTGCTCTATCAAGATAAGACAAACCAAACAATACTCACTCCTTTCGCTAGCCTCTTTTGCAGGAACGCTGAGTGCCCGCTGATAGGTCTGCCTCCCACAGCTGGAAATTTGGCTTTCAGCTTTGCCTCCTCCAACTTCTCAATATCATTGGCCGAAGGCTGCAAAGTGGAAGTATAGCTTATGTAGCATAAACACAGAAGTACAGGTAAACAGTAAACATCACTGGTACTCACCTCGACGGTCTGGGTGGACTCGTTGCTGGTTTCGTCGCTCATTTTGGCTCGTTTCTCACTGCTAGCCGTCGAATCAGCCGCGCTGCTCCAGTCCAGGATAGCGTCCAACGGATGTACAACGCACTTCTCTCTCGCTCTCTGCCTCTCTCCTCACGCGTAGCCTCTGCTATAATTTGCGATCGTGCAATGCGTAAGTAGCTTCTCGTCAACACTCTGGTCACCTCTTAACAGGTGAGCCGATCATGGATTGCCTTTTCGCACAGTAGATTTGGACGGACGGTAAAGGCTTGTGTGCTTATACAAATCCTTGAGCAGCGATGACTCTTTTATTTTTCCCCTCTAAAGGCGATGTGTATTCGTCTCTCCGTGTAATATAACCTCAAAAGCTGAGCGCGCGCACCTCCTCTTGGCGACGGTGTCCTTCGCGGTGGAAAAGTACTGCCTCTGCGGCGCGAAAGAGAGAGAGAGAGGGAAAATATATGACACTTTTCGCGAACTGGTAGGGGGTATGTACTATGTCGTCGACGCGTGATTTTCTAATGACGTAGATGCCAGTATGTAGAGCACTATGAAGCGGCGAACTGAACTGCTCCAAACGGTCGTCTTAAGTCTTTGCTGTATTTATGTATGTGTATATAATGGCATACGTGTGTATATTCGCGGGAACCGCGGAGCGGCAGAGCGTAAAGAGAACACCTTCGGCCAGACGCTGCTGCCACCTTCATGCGGAATTGGCGCCAAGCGATGCAGGTCGCAACTTGTTCGCCCCGCATGTATGCGACCGTTTGACGGTTTGAAAGAGCGCAATATACTTAGTACTTATGGAGTGGCCCAGGCAAGAGATGCAGCTGTCGTCGTTTTCAGGGTAAGAGTTTTAAAGGTTTCTTTTTATTGTGGCAGAGAGTTTTATGCAGTGTTTTAGAGAGTTAACTTCTAAATTTCTGACGCTAAGAATTTACATGTAAATTCTCGGGGAAACTGCGATAGCGAGTGCGAACGCGCGGTAATCAACATTTTGCTAACCGTTTATTCGCGTGGCTAATATGCGAGTCCTCGGTAACATAACGTTAGGTTTGCTGTACTAATTAGACTTTGTATTTTTTACTAAACATATGTTGCAAGTTATATAAAAATGAATTTTATAGATTTAGTAATACTTATTGTTCGTTGTCCATGTTCTTGGTTTCCGCTGTGAGAGTCATTGTGAACGTTTGTAAACGGAATTCAATTATTTATTGTTAGATCTAAAAAACAGAACGTAGCGTTTACTTTCTTATTCTAATTTAAACTTAACCTATAAGCGTAAGAAAAATAAGAAGAGGAAAAAATGTCTGGCTATACCTATAATCATTATCGATTGATATAACGACGCTATTTTCGTTTGTTGACAAAAGCGTTCTGAAAAATCGCATGTACTTATAATACATTCGAATTTTGTTTTCACAGCGTTGGCAGTCTCGGCACGCACCGGTATACGAAGGCGCTTTACTATAAGAAGTCTCTGGTACTGCTTGGACAGTGGCGGTCTCGCACGGCGATCTCTTGAAAGCAAGTCGCAAGTACGATTATGAAAATTCACCGCCAAACGGAAAGCGCTTTTACATCGACAATAGATCTATGCGCAACGTTGCAGCGGATCACCCAGAACCGTGAGTTACTGCGAAATCGTTTACAACAGTATACAATAATTATATTACAATAGGAACATTGCCAACGACTCGGAGTCCCAACCCTCATAATTAAGCTGTGCGAAAAATTTAAGAATCGAATCAACAGTAAACCTCGTAACATATAATTCAACCCTCACGTACAAGTATAAACAACATCGCCAACAGTAGCAATACCGGACTCAAGAGCATCAGTGCGAGTACGCACACAGCAGCAGCAGCAGCAGCAGCATTTGCCTGCCCACAAAGGCAGGCGAACGGGCAGCACCTAAAACCAGAGCAATAAAAGCAATGGCAGTGCAGTCTCTCCATATACCTGCAGCCATACCACCTATATGGTACACACATCACAGATCAGAAGCCGCAGGAGCGCTCGCGCTGCACACGGAGAGAAAGGGCGAGGCGGAGAAGAGAAGAGAGAGAGAACGCAAGATTCTGAACTCGCGTGTCCCGAGAGAGGAGGCGAAAAGGGGAGGCGGTTCTCTCGCACTGCTGGAGGAAAGAGAGCAAAACGCTGAGCACGTAGGAGAGGGAGAGAGAGAGAGAGAGAGAGAGAGAGAGAGAGAGAGAGAGGGCGACCCGACCCGACCGACCGGTAGCCCAGCGCGCGCCGCTATATATCTCGCGCAGGAGCGGTGCAGCAGCGGCAGCAGCATCCTGCGCGCGCGCCGTTGCGGGAGCCATAATCGTAATCGCCTAATATGATCTCTCTCTGCGCGGAGAGCAGTGGAGGCACAGTATCTCTCTCTTCTGCATTATATAGACGCATCTCTGTAAATTGTATCTCGGACGCACACTGTTTATTATAATATGTACTGTTACAGATTTTCGGATAGAGAGAGAAAGAGAGAGCAGAGAGAAGCTGCGCCTTCGTCTCGCCGGGCGTCATACGTATGTACACGAAGCGCAACCTATGTAGAGCAGATGTTGCGAACGACGGCAGCAGCAGGTAGCGGCAGGGGGCCGGGCTGCGTGATTTTTCAGCGCGTGCACGAGCACCATGCAGTCCTCCTCCTCCTCCTCCTTCTGCATTCCGCCGCGCGCATCCTCTCTCCCTTTGCAGCGACAGCGGTAGCAGCAGCAGTGAAGAGAGAGAGAGAGAGAGAGAGACTCCACCTTCTCTCGCGAGCTTCGCAGCTCGTTTGGCCGGCCGTCCTTGGGACGAAAAATGAGGCGGCATGCATCATTTGCTCCGCTGCGCCACCGGGATTCGCCTCGCTGCTGCCGCGCTCGAGATGCGCGCGCGCGGGCAGAGCGAGAGAGAGAGAGAGAGAGAGAGGAAAGATGAAAAAAAAGAAATGTTGAGATGAAGGGCTGCTGCGCGACGCGTCGTACACTCGGCTCTCTAAGTGCCGGCTCGCGTGTTTCCGCCGCGCGACAACCGCGGAATGCGACCCCGTCTCTCTTCTCCTCTTTCTGTATGAGTAGCAGTGCTGCTGCTGTTGCTGCGCGAGAGAGCCGGCGCACTCTTCGATTTCTCGGAGATCGGTCCGACGAGCGTTTCACTTCTCCGGGATCTCGTATTCTAATTTCTCGCGGCGCCGCCACCGCCGCGATTTAATTAATCTCCTGAGGAATGCCGTGAGCGTAGACTGAGAGAGAGAGATAGGGATAAACAGGAGCCATTTCCCCGCGAGGAAAGTCCTCGAGTCGATACCGTAATGATAATGAATTTATGATTTATACTAATCGCCGTGTACTTCTCGAATACCAATGTTCTCTCTCTCTCTCGTTCGCTCTGCGATTTTCCAGAAGCCGGTGTGCCGATCGTCCGGTAATTAAGAAATAAATCACGTCGAGAGCGAGAGAGTCGACGGAGAGTGCACAAAATAGGCACGAGCATCCGCGTAAAGCTCCCGGCTGGAGCTCTCTGTATTCTCTCCACTCTCTCTCTCTCTCTCTCTCTCTCAATCTCGCGGTAAAAAATCGCGTTAATTGCCTGTCGCGCAAATCGGGCATAATAAAGATGTATGTACGACCTCCCCTGTATACGCTATATAGTACAGCTCGCTTGTATGTGTACCTACTTTCGAGGCGAAATCCTTTACCGCAGCGTTCATTCATCTGCGACTACTCGCAAGTATACATAAGAGGCGCGCGCGCGCGCGTGCTCGCAAAAAGGACGAAAACTCGCGGCTGTGCAGCCAAGAGAGAGAGAGAGAGAGAGAGAGAGAGAGGGAAAAAGAGGGAAAGGCCGCCGCTGTAAAACACGGCTACCGCTAGCGCGCGCTATACAGATATGTGTGTACGTATATGCGCGCGCGTGTTGTATATATACAAGAAAATATCGAAGCGTTTGTCGGAGGCCCGCCGGTAATTAGCGTCTCCGGCTCGTGCTCCCGTCGCTATAATTTATGCGCAGATAGGCCACGCGCGCAAGTGCAGCCGCGGATTTGCGCTCGCGTACATACACGTGCGTGCGTGCGTGCGTGCGCGCGTGTGTGTATAGCGTGTACTGTGTACGTATGCCCATTGCCCGGCGCTGCTGCTGCTGCTCGTGTGTGCGTATATGTACAGGCGGCGAGGATAAAGGAGAGAGAGCCGCGCCCGCGCGAAATCTCCTCTCGGAGCGAGGCCAATTAACGGCGAATTGGAGCGGTAAGGATAGGTGGAGGTGGATGGCTCCGTGTATGGCAAAGGATGCCGGGATTCGTGGATAGCCGAGGGGACAATGCGTGTGTGTGTATAGGAGGCTCCCGCGGCTCTCTCTCTCTCTCTTTCTCTTTCTGCGCCTGGGGCTCGTGCAGTATCGCGCGTTTATTGCAATAATTCGATCCTATCGGCGAGCGCATTCGTTCGGAGAGAAAAAAATGTGCACAATTAATGTCTCGTATTTTAATTTGCGTGTATCTTTACTGCGGCGCGGCGCGCGCAAAACTCCCCGGCGATTAAGAATTACAACTACGGGAGCATTCCGATTTTTCCGCGCGTAATAGCGCAAAGCGTCGAGAGTCTCTCGGCTCGGGTGCGCGCAGTCAGTAAAACGTCTCGTCATTCCCCGAGAGCACGAGTGGCGCGTACGTACGCACGTGCGCGCAGGCCGTTTTTTCTGGGCATTCGTCTTGTTGTCAGGGCTGCGCGAATTTTCTAATGCCAGACCATAAAATCTTAATTGAAAAGTAAGTGATTTACATCGGCAATTAAGATTCGCAATGGACAGATAACTGTTTGGCATCGGGAATTTCGTGTATAATCTCCGCTTGTAATTTACGACAAGCACGCTCTCTGCGCAAGCGCGCGCTGCACGCCGGGCGCGAGAGCGCGTGCGCAGCTCGCCCCCCCTTTGTCATCTCTATTAAAACGTTCGCCTCACTTTCTTCCGCGCGTTATGAAGCGAGCGACGATGTATTCTACGTGTATATAGTGTTATGTGTGCGTTAGAACGTATTTATACAGCTCTGCCGAAAATCAAAACGTGCTACCTTGAATTTCGCATGATTTTAAAGCATCCCGTGACATTTAATAATCGCTGGGCTGCGAGAGTGAGTGAGAGAGAGAGAGAGAGAGAGAGAGAGAGGGAGAGACTGCGGCTGGGAAAAAAATTTAACGGCGGCTCGTTTTTTGCGACTCGTGTACACCTCGCCTTTCGGTAATTATTTTCATTCGCCGAAAGATCTCGCGGATCGCATACCCCAGGCTCTCCTCTTTCTCTCTCTTACTCTCGAAACATCTTTTAAAATGTAAACACGAGGCGCGAACGTTCACCTCTCTCTCTCTCTCTCTCTCCCTCGTCATGGTCGCGTGTATTTTTTTAGGACCTTTTCCCTCGGCTCCGCGTCGATATCTCGCTTTGCTCCTGTTCGCTTGTTTTTACCATCGCAAATATCTTCGCTCGAACTTTTATGCGATTTGATTACCGCGGCCCTTAAAAAGCTTTCTCTCTCGCTCCTCCGCGCGATGCCGTTCGCATTACCGTTGCGCAATATAATTCGAGCCAGTTGGCGACTTTAACGGGCCCGTTAAGAGCCGCGCGCGCGAGTCTCGATAAAATATGTGTATATTATACCTGTTCGCGGACGGACGGACGGAGGATCGGATAGGATAGGTCTTAATTAGGCTCGATGAAAAAAAAACGCGCGACGATATATGTGATGTACGTGCGTGTGTGTGAGCGTGAGTGTACTCGAGGTGTATGTACGCGCGTGGATGTAGTTAGGCCGAGGCTCGCGAGTCGCGACGACGAATATCGTAAGGAGAGGTTGCACACGGCCGAGAGGGGGAGAGGATTATTTTTCGAGACAGCCGCCGGGAGTTCGATGCGGCGCAGAGCGAAATTGCCGTAATCTGGGAGTCGAACGGAATTATATACATTTTTGATCGGCGATTTTTGTTACTCCATTTTTCGATCCCGCGATGCTCTTGCACGCGCGAGAGAGAGAGAGAGAGAGAAAGAGAGGGAATCGCTCTTTAAGTAGAGGCGAAACGATACGTACGTACGGAAGGCAGCAGGAGATTTTTATGATCGAGATCGGAACATTGTTATTACGAGTAAAGATACGGCTTTGCGTTATTGTAATTTTGCGCGCTTTTGCGTCTCGTTTTTACGAGTAAGGCATCAGATTCAATTTTTTTGTGTATCATCTCCGAGAGACTCGAGAGGGAAAGAGCGCCTATTCATCTTGTTGGCGGCGATCGCTCGGTTTGCCTGAGTTTCGCTATTACAAAGATTGTCAAGGAGTGCCGGGCAGTTAATTAAAAATTCAAATTTCGCGCGAGAATGTGGTGGATGAGGAAAAAGCTGATTTCATTATTAACTAATAATACAGATATCGAATTACGATAAGACGCGATACGCTTGCCCACCCTTGTGTATAATAATCGATCATTCGCATTGCAATATTTCAAAATTGTGTTTTAATACATAGCTATTTAGAGAAAGGAGAAAAAAGAACTGAGTAATAAACTTGAAACTTTGATCATTTTAATAGTGAAAAAAGCGAGGGGGGCAAAAAAATAAAATTGAAACTATATACGTAAAACGATAAGTGGATTATTGAATATTTTAATGCTCGCCAAGAGAATATGCTAAAGCGTATAATAAACTTGCCAGTTTATACGACGGCTATAGTGAAGCGAATCAGCTCGCATTCGTCTGCGAAACTAGAATTGTCGATCGACGCAACGCGTAACGCTGGCCAACGATCGTTGTGTTGAACTATTGTGAATCGCGTATCATCGAGTGCCCGGCAAATGAAATTCGCAATAATTCAAGGCTTTTATCGGCTCGCTCCTCAGCCACCCCCGTCGAGCTCGTCTGGGCGCAATCTCTGCGGGAGCAGCTTAGGGCGCGGTATTAGGGCTCCCACGCTTATCGAATGTTAATGACCCTAATGAACGTAACCGGAGCAGTCGCGCATAAGGGCAATGACACGCCTCCGCCGAGACACGCAGATAAGCCAGACTGTCCCTCTCTCGCCTGCACACGTCCTCTCTCTCTCTCTCTCTCTCTCTCTCTTTCTCTCTGTATCTATACCTGTGCGTGCGCACATACACGTGCATATACAAGTCGTCGTCGTCCTCCTCCTCCTCGTGTGTCAGCGAGACAGCCGCGGAGCGTTCGGTTATTATTTATTTATGCGGCAGAGGAGGAACCTGTTTGACGACGCGCCGACGACGACGACGACGACGACGACGACGACGACGACGAAGACGAGGAGATATTCCCTGTGTGCATAGCCTCGTGCGCGAGTCCTTATCCTTATCCTCGCGGACTCGCCCTCTGGGCGTAAGCCAGGCGCCTCTCCACGTTTTTCCCCTCGACGTCGAATCCTCTTTTTGTCGCTCTCGCTTCGCCGGCCATCGTATCGCGCCTTTGCATCTCGAGCGCGAGTGGGCACTCGATGCCTGGTGCGTATATATACGCGTTTTCTAGGATGATGAGCTGTGATCTTCTTGCGCGGATTTTTTTTCTCCTTCTACACCGGGACGTATACGTGTGTGTGTGTGTGTGCGCGTCTCCCGCTCGCTCTCGCCGTTACGTCGTTTCCGTCGACTTATGAATATGCGCTCTCGCGAGCCCGGCGTTCGTGCGATTATGAGTGGAGAGCGATCGTTAAGTTATAATATCCGTGGCGACTGCTGCTCCTGCGGCCGCTGTATATACCGAAGGAGGCCTAATGCGGTAGCTTTATTTTAGTGCGATGCGGGCACACTTTGACGATTTATTTTGATGCGAGATCTTTCTCTCGCTCGCTCTCTTTCTGCCGCTATATATACGCGAGGATGCATATATATACACGTGTGTCTGCAGTATAGAGAAAAATGCGGAGCGGTTATCCTGCGTATAATGAGAGTGTATCTGCGCCTATGATGTATTTTCATGTTGCCATCTTATGATTATTGTAAATAATTGCGCGCGCGCGCGTAGCCTCTGTGTGTGTGCGTGCGTGCGTGTATATACGATATTGCTCTGCGGCGAGTGAATTTTTGTCATTCTATTAGGCGTAGTAGGCTTGCGTAGTGGATTTAATTTTGTTTTTCTTCGACAAAAACGAGGATTTTTCGTCGGGGCGCGCGCGCATATCGCGTTTCCTCTCTATCCCACTCTCGCGCGCGCCGGCATCATTTTACGAGAATCGCTGACCGGGAAATTCCGGATTATACCTGAATTCGTAACGATAATTCTTGTGATAACAGTAATAAACAACGTATCTACATAAAATACTCCCGTGTACGTGTGTACGATTAAGGTATTCAGTTATATTACACAGTATTTTATTCTTATTTGTGTATATATATGTGCAGCGTATATATATAATATATATGTATGCGTATACCTCGGCGCGCAAAAATTCCGATTGAGTGGCGATTCTTTTTTTATTGGAACTAAATAGCATTAACGCTTAATTTAAGCCTGCCATAAATAAATCCATATTTGGAGCTTCGCATACGCGCGTATCTGTTGAGCGTTAACCGATTCATGGATTTCTGGGATTGCGCGAGCGAGCAAACGCGGATGAAAATGTCTTTAAATACCTATATATGCGCGTTGATTCGTGCGATTTATAGAAAATATACTTTCCGCAAGGAAGGAATTTTACTTTTCGTTTTTGTCGCTTTAAAGAGCACGTTTTTTCTTGCATTCGCATCTCATGTACGCGCTTTACGCTCTCGAAATCGGAATCACTCAATTTCATCCATTCGTTCCTTGGCTTAAAATCCTACGAGCACGCCGGGCGAATCCATAAATCAGTCGCTCACGAGCAGTATGCAGACTGCGCACACTCCATAACAGATATACATCAACGAGACGCTCCAAAAATGGAATTTGGTACACGCCGCAAATTGACGATAATGACCATTTCATCAGAATCTCGTTGTCTCTCTGTCACTCACTCTCTCTCTCTCTCGCACTAATATCTTTCCTCCTTTCAATTTATCAAACTTTTCCAAATTGCGCGCGCAAAACAATTTACTTCTCTACATTATTACGTATTACGCTGTATGTTCACCTTGGATTTATACGGTTGAAAGCTCGACGAAAAAGCGCATTACGCAAACGTACGTATATATATACCGCGTGTATATGTACTCGGATCCGCAGCGACGGCTACGACGGCGGCGGCGACTCGAAGCGCACACGAGGAATAATAATTCCCGGCAATTGCGGCCGACTCCTTTTCCTCCCTTAATCTCTCTTCGCGTGTAGACAAGCGCGCACACGACGCTATCCTCGCGCTCATCGAAAGAAGAACTGCCGCAGCAGCGAGCGAACTTTGTGCAATTCGTCACGGTCAGCGGCCGCGCGGCTGACCGTAGCTAGGCGCAATCACTGCTTACGCACCAGCGATCTCCGTATGCACACATGCATCCCGTCCCATGTGTGTTATATATAATACTTATGCGCGTCTTGTATTTATATATATCTGCAGTACTCCATTCGTACGCATGTACATTAGCGTGGATTGTATAGGAAGCTGCGCGCAGTTATATATACATACGCGCGCACGTCGGCACGTGTTCGAAAGCGAGCCGAGACGAAAATTCGCGAGCGCCTGCGCGAGCAACAAGTAGATTTCCGCGTCGCATATATACATAGCGCCGCGAGCGCCGCTGGCGACGTGGGCGCACCTATACACACACTACGTCTTGTAAAGCGTTTCGCGCGCGCGCGCGTGTGTAAAGGCAGAGATGCGCGGCGCGACGTCGACGTAGCTGCGCGAAATATAATCGCCGGCTGGCGTCCACCCGCCAGTGCTCGACGTCGAACGGGCCAAGTAGGCACGTCTCTCTCGCCGGTTGCGCGTCGCCCGCTCTATTCTTATATATTTTCGTGCGCGGCTCGTTCTCGCCTTTACTCTCCCTTTCTCGCTGTCCCTGCACTCGCTCGCGCACACGCTCGGAAGCGACGAGCTTTGTGTACAACGTACGCGCGCCGCCCGCGGTGTCCGGATCATATTGTGTCCGTTTCTGCGTCTTATCGGCGACGATAAGCCGCCCGTTGGACAAGAGAAAAATAGTGCAAAGAACACTGTGCGTGTGCGTTCTATATGTACAATATACATCCGCGCGCGGCGGACGAGGCGAGAATCGGCGAGGATGACGGACTTCCCGAGCTGAGGATCCTCCCTTTTCCTCTTTCACGGTACTGCCTGCTGCTGTTGCACACATATACTTGTATTATACACCGCATACATCGTCTCGGCGCTCTGCGTTACGTGCGAGACATACGTGTGTGTAATGTAGCTTGTGCGTCTCTCTCTCTCTCTTGCGCGACGCTGGACTGCCTCACGGCTCGCTATATATAAAGCATCGCGCGCGACGACTGCAGTTTTATCTCCCTCGTGGGCGTCTGTCTCTCTCTCTCTCTCTCTCTCTCTCTCTCTCTCTCTCTCTCTCTCTCTCTCTGTATGCGACTTTATACGCGCGAGTATATAAGCTAGACCTCGATAGCGGCGCGCGCGCGCGAAGCCGCGAACGGAACCGTAAACAAATTGTCAGCCGCCGACGGTGTTATTAATTTTCCTTGGGGACGAGACGCGCGACGCGTTTATATGCTATAAGCGAGGAGAGAGAGAGAGACAGCGGAAGAAAGAGAGATGCGCAACGAAAATAAAGTCAAGCGCGTGGGCGGCTGTAGAAATCGAGAGCGATCGGCGTCGATCTTGTGCAAGATTCTTCGAGAATATTATACACGTTTCGCTTTGTTCTGTATGTATGCAATGTGGACATCCGCGAACGCGGAGAGAGAAGGTTTTGGGACGTTATGTGGGATTTCGGCGGGTGCGTAACGCGAGAAGAGATTCGGCGGGGGGGATCTGTTATGCGAAAATTGTATTTCTAGCCTTTAACTTTCTATGCAATAATTACGGTGTAATTAATGTTATGGTAAAATTTTAAGCGAATATCTATGCTATATGTTTATATGTAAAAAAAATAAAGACGAATAAGAATTATTACAAAGAAAGTATATCGAAAAGCAGTGCATCCGTATCGAGTCAGTCGCTCGTCATTAAACCAAAGACACTTTCCTACGAAATCTGCCAAAAAACTAAAGCGCTTTTCTCAGCTCCTTTTCCGCGTTTTTCCTGCCACGAAAACTCGCTTCAGCGCCGAGCGCAGCACGCTATACGTGTATACTCACCGAAAGAAAAGCTCGCCTGTACACTGCGCCAGAGAGAGAGAGAGAGAGAAAGAGAGAGATAAGATATCCGGCTCGGCGCGTACGTATAGCCTCGTTATCGCGCACACGTACACTGCCGCGCACACACCTGTGGACTCGGCACGCCACGACGTCGCCTCCTATTTTACCTTAAGCGCTGAACGCGCGCGAGCCCGGCTCTCTCTCTCTCTCTCTCTCTCTCTCTCTCTCTCTCTCTTATCGCCGCCTCTTATCTTTGACCTCTGCACCGGCATTATTTTGCGCTGCGATACTACCTGCGAGATTATTATTCTACACCCATATATATGTGTATGTGTATACATTTTATCCAACCGACTCCCTCCCGTCCGAAGTCTACTTGTAATATTGTAATACAGCCAGTGCGAGTTGAGGTTGCGAAGCAGCTGCCGCTGCTGCAGCCGAGGAAAATCGTCGTAGTCGGCGCGCGTCGATAGCGCGCGAGCTTTTAGCTCGCGTACACACGATACTTATTGTCTACCTGCCTATATATGCAAGCGTCGAGAGATCCGCCGAGAGCGAGACAGAGAGATGCGGATGCGTTGTTATACGCGCGCGAACGCCGCGTATATATAAATGTGTGATTGGCCATTACGAAGCTTTACGGCTTTTAAATGCGTCGGGGAGCTTTTATTGCCCCTCGGCTCGGCCGCGCGTCGATCGTCGGCCTGTACGAGCGCGGCCGCGTGTATATAGGGCCGTGAATTTGAATGCTAATTGATTGTTTTATCCGCGCGCAGAAAGTAGTTCAGCCGCAGCTCTCGAGAGCCTATTATGACAGACATTTTAAAGCCGTATATACCTTCTCTCTCTCTCTCTCTCTCTAGCTCTCTCATCGATAATCGCGCGCTACGCGAATGCGCTGTACACACGTCTCTATACATATACATATCGTATATATATATGTACGTTATAACCCGAGAGCGTTGCGTGTATTGGAAAGGCGCACGTTCGCCTTACGTGCGCGTGTGTACTGCATTTTTTTTGTCGTTATCTCAATTGTAACGCATATAAAGGCGAGCGAGCGTTAACCACAGATTGTCAACGAGCTCGGTGAGTGTCGCAAGTATAGCGCGCGGGACTCTGAATTATTCGCATTATTAACGCAAATCGCACGCCCATAGCTCAGGCCCCGTGTATACAATTAAACTTAATCGCAGCCTATTACTAACTGCGCTACAGCAGCGCAGAGCGACAACCTGCGCGCCGCTCGTGTACAGCAACGCTCTATACATGTTAAGCAGTCTCTCTCCCTCTCGCTGTGTGTGTAAACGTGTACGTATACGGTATATATATACATACAGACACACACTCCCTCTCTTCTCGTTCTCTCCGCACATCCGAAAATCTCAAGTTTCTTATCTCTCTGTCTCTCCCCGTCGCGCCCCGGGGGAGTCGATTCTAGCGATTTGCATAATTCCAGCGCATCGCGCTCGCGCCTATTAGCCGGAATTTAAGACGCGTTTACGAAAATAGTTCTCTCTTTCTCTCTGATTTGAATTTCTTATTCCGCCGTCGATTTTTACGCGCGGGAGAGAGAGAGAGAGAGAGAGACAGAGAGATGCTGCGCGCGAATACTGTGTGTGTACGTGTGATGCGCACACCTATACATACCACACACGTATACGTACACACAGTCGAAGAAGAGAGAGAGAGAGAGTAGAGGCTGATGGTAACTCGCTCGGCGAAACGAGGTGAGGCGAGACGAGGCGAGGCGCATCGGCCTGCTCTCTTTAAAGCGTTGGGCGTTCACCCCGACCTCGCCGGCTCGACCGTTCGCGCTCCTTCTGCTCCCGCGTCTTTGGCTTCCCGTTTGCAGCAGCACAGTGCGGACGAAGCGCGCACGTGTGTGTGTGTGTGTCCCTGCGTGTGTCCGTGGACTATACAGATGCAGAGCTTCTCTCTCTCTCTCTCTGTGCACACCTTTGACCGGCGAGCGCGGGACTGATGGTGCGAGATGGGAGTGATTTGTTGGAGGCTGTATTATACGCTATGAGACTCTCTCTCTCTCTCTCTCTCTTCGAGTGAGTTGTGAAGTCCATGTTGTTGCAACAGCAGCAGCAGAAGTAGCAGCAGCCGAGTGTGTCTATACGTCTATACTGTCAGAGCGCAAGTTGATTTTTTGTTCGAAGAGTCGAGCGATGATTGAGCGCTGATTTGTGGTCGTCGCTTGCGTTCGATGTGTCTCTCTTACTCCGTGTAGGTACCGCGAGAGAGAGAGAGAGAGAGGAGAGATTGTTTATGTATCGTGCGAGAGAGGGAGAGAGTTAGAGGATACATAAATCAAGGGGGTATAAGGGGGAAATTATTAAACGACGAAAGTATCATTCTCGAAAAGTGCAGCATCAGGCCCTGGACAATGGCGAGGAGCAAAACAAAGCTGTCGCTCAACCAGCTCCACGTAGCGTTATATACATATACAAGCGACTGCCGCCGCTGCTGCTGCTGCTGCTGCTCCTGCGCTGCTGTAGCACACAACCGCCTTAGGTCGTCCGAGAGATAGCTGCGCCGCATCGAATGCACCTGCTCCTTCTGCAGCGGCGGCGGCGGCGGCGGCGGCGGCACGACTCTCCGCAGATGGAAAGGCCAGATAAAGGATATACGCGCTCTGAGATTGATGAAAAAAAGCTGTGGAAGTAGAAGCGAGAGGGAGAGAGAGAAAAAAACGAGCTGCTGCTGCTGCTGCCGTGGAGAGCGCATTGTAACCGCTGCAGCCGCGCTCTGCACGCAAGGTCGCTCTCTCTCGCTCGCGCGCGCCTTGCGAATTTATTTGCGCGCGCGCTAAGCCATTCACGTTTAAATTAGCCGCGATTATGTGTGGCGGTTGTTGGAATCGACGCGGTTTTTCTCTCCCTTCGACTGTGCAGCGCTCACCGTCGACGAGCGAGAGAGAGAGAGCGTGTTGTTAGAAACGGTAACGCTATAGTTTCTATGTGCAGTATTATAAGTGTATGTATACACGTGTACAGTATTGGGAGGATAGTTTTTGGATAGGCAATGAGTAAGAAACGGGGATCGCTTCCTGTGACGCTTCTTTGCGCGAAGCGCTTTTTAATTTTCAGGGGCCAGGGGGGGGGGGGGAGCATCGATTGAAAATTCAAATTTCGCGCCACTGTACACGTGGCCGGATGGCTATGATATACGCGCAGCGAGTGTTATTTGCGCTCGTGAGGAATGGCAATAAAAAGGAGATCGCGGAAGACGTTGCTGCTGCTGCTGCTGCTGCTGCTGTTGCTGTTGCCGTTGCGCTCGTGCCCCCACTGTTATATACGCTATTATCTGTCATTTTGCGAAGTTCGAAGCCTAGCTCACTTCTAAACATTTCGCGGAATGGCATTTGAATAATGCCCCTCGGAATACATATTGTGCAATTCGAGGCGCTGTTTCGCGAGATATTTCAATATTAACTTTTTCGAATGGCGAATAATTGCATAACGAGGGCAATATGCGCGAGAGAGAGGGACGTGGGTTTACGTAATTTATGGTCTTTATTGATTGTTATAGAGGCAAATTAGTTGTGTTCGTTTCTTCTCTCAGTAGTGCGAAATTTGAAATTTTAATTGCAGGTATGTAATTAGTGTAGTACACTGATCGACAACACTATAAAAATAATTAAACAAATAAATAAAATTAAATTAATTTTCGAAAGGCGTGTACTGAAAAATTTTATTCAATCAGAAAATTGAACTCACGAGAGTGTGAGCTATATGCACTCGCAGCTAATGCGTGCAATATCTTGGCCGCAACCGTGCGCCAAGCAGATGTTTTTCCAGTCCGCCAGTATATATATATAAACGCTGTACAATATATACGTTCGATTTGATACAATCTTATTTATAGATCTCGATCCGTGCATCCACGACGCTAATTGTCCATCTCGGATTTCGAACTCGCAGTACAATTTAATAATTTCTGCTTACACGCAGTACGCGCGTCCTTCGTTTTAAAAAAAATTCCTAATGGGCGCGCGCAACACGCGAATAATTTTCGTCTAATTCAAATTGCTAGCTCTTGCCGTTCCGACGATCTCGAGCGCCGGTCAGTTTTCTCCGCCGGAGATTTGCAACGCGCGCGCCTCGATGTGCACGAGGATTTAGTGCTCTTTCTCTCTCTCTCTCTTTCTCTCGGGCCGCAGCTCACTTCCTGTCTTTTGTGGGCACGGATATGCGCGCGCGCGTGTCTTATTTAGAGCCGAGCGCGAGCGCTCCTCTATCGGTTTTTAATTATATTCGAGAGCGCTTAATTAATCGGGGATGTGCGTGCAAGGAGAATAATCCTGCTTTATGTGGTACACAGCGTTTTAAAAAATACTCGGAATTAGTTAACGCATCGTTAGGTGTGTGTATGTGCTCTTATTGAAAACGTCATGTATAATGTTATTATTATTATTATTGCATGAATGGGCTCCTGCTCTGAATGTGAATATATTATAGAAGCGAACTTGTTGTATAATGTTATGTATATATAGTTAATGTATATGCTGTGGTGCTTTAACGCGTCGTCGTAATTTTCATTATATAGCGTAGAATGAAATCCGTTTAGTTTGTATAATTGATTTCGAGATTTATGATAATAGAGAAGTTTACGGATTGTTCCGCATTCGGGCGATTGAGCTGTCAGCTTGCGTGCTTTGCTCGGATGCTGATTATGGAATTGAGCACTTGCCGCGGATGGTGAAAAATTGACGCAAACGAATTTTGATAAAGTGCCGCGAAATGCATACTATAACTTTATACGTATTTGAAGAAATAATTAACTGAATGAAATGGACTACTTCTATTTCTGAAAGAATTTTGCTAACACTTGTCGTTCTCATAGAAAGTCAAGTATTTGAATTCGAAATGTTAAAAATTTAAAACAAAAACGTATAGAATGATAAGTATGCGGAACATCCAATGCGTTTGTTTGCAATCCTACCGACAGTTCAGAAATCCCTAAATCAGTAGAAACAGGTATCAGTGAATATTCACATATTTTCGCATTCAATCAATTTCAGCAGCGCTCGATCCTCCCAAGAAAATTTCTCGATTCAACGCCCAAAGCCCGATGTCTAAAATTGTCTCTATAGAAATACGTTTTCACACAGTCCAACTATAAACAACAACTTCAATCCAACAAATCTCATTTCCTCAGCGTAAACACATCCTCTCTAAGCTTCTCGAAATCAACGCCTCCTCCCCCTCCCCCCAGTGAAACCCAAGCCAAAAACTCGTCTCGTCGTATCATGTGCGCAAATCGACCCACACGCGCGCGCGCACCCGCGTAAGATCGAGAAAGAAAGCTCGCGAGTTCTCCTCTCGCAGCGCGCGCAGAGAAACAGCGAGAAACAAGCGATATACAGTTGGCGGTCTCGCGTGGGTGCAAAACATCGGCATCAGCAACAGCAGCAGCAGCAGCAGCAGCAGCGGCGGCGGCAGCGGCGCATAGGCGTTTCTCTCGCGTCTGGCGATATTCCAGAACTCGTAGGAGGCTGACCATCTCAGCCTCTGACCTCACCCGAAATAACCTCTCTCGATTTCTTCGCTTGCGCCCGTCAGCGCGCGCGTGTGCGTGTCCGCATCGCGCGCACTCTCCCGCCTCTATTCCGCGACTTTCTATTTCCGAGTCGCCACCAGCTATACCAGCAGCACACGAGAGAGTCGCTCCGACGCTTACTCGCTTGACTTGCACGCGCTGCAGCGGCTCTGCGCGCGGCGCTCGAGAGAGAAAAAAAGATTGTAGCCGCGCCGACGCGGCTGCAGGCGACGATACGGCTCTATTAACGTGGGTGTGCGGAGCATCAGCTCTCCGTCTCTCGCGCTCGCTCCGTCTGTTCGGAGACATTTTTATAGCTCATCACGACGAGCCCACCGCATCTATACAGACGCTCTATACACTCGAGAATGTATTATAAAACTTTATCGAGCCGCGAATCGGCTCGATAATTATTTATGCAAGAGCAGGTTCGCCGTGCGGCGGTGCGTCCGGTAGCAGTAGCCGGGACTACTCCGCGTCGTGTATACACCTCAACCGAATGGCGGGGGGGGGGGGGGAGAGAAAAAAAGAAACGCGTGTAACCCCTTGCGCCGCGATCCGGTCTATCTCTCTCTCTCTCTCTCTCTCTCTCTCTCTCTCGTGCGCGCGCTCATATACAGAAGCAAAACCGGCAGCGGCTGTCTCGCGATGTATCGGCTGCGGGGAAGTATGTGTATACGTGTATACGCCATATAAGTGTATATAATAGCCTCGGACTGCTTTTATTCTGGCGGCGAATAGCTTTGGGAAAATTATGACGCGACGCGCAGTAGTTCCATTAACATGCAAATTCGCCAATAATTCGTATACACTCGGCTCGCGAGCGCTCGAGTTTTTTTCTGCCTCCCCCCTCCGATCGGGGGAGGGGGGGCGCCTACGCTGCGCTGCCGATTTAATTGCCTCGCGCTACTTCGTTATATCTCTCTCTCTCTCTTTCTCTTGCCGTGTTTGCTCTCTTTGCTCCTGTCTTTAGATTCGAAGGATGAAGAGCGCTGCAGGTAGTCGCTGCGCATATGTTTTTCCACTGGTTGTATATAGATGTGCGGGTATGTTATAAGTGGTCTATATAGGGTGGTTGGGATATTTATGCGTCCGCTCGAGTATTTTCGGCGGTGCGCGAAGCGCATCGCGTGAGCCTGATTTCCATCTTGACACTTCTTTTTGGACGCGGTCCGATGGTGTACACCGGGCTACCTGTTACACGCCGGGAGTTGCGCGGTTATACATACGTCTATGTGGGGGAGGAGGTCGGGCCTTCATTCGTGCGGAAATGTCGGGAGATCGGTTCTGTGCTTGCGAGAGTTGCGATGCAAATATACGGAGGATCTGCGTACATTGTGGGCCAATAGTATGATTGAGAAAAAAATGTTGATTTTGCGTCAGTTAGTCATAAATAATTATAGTTTATACTAGTCCGTTATAACGAAAATCACAGTTATATTTAGTAAAATAAATTTTGTGCTAATATTTTCTTCGAGCTTTTCTTCCACCGACATTGTGTATACAAATTTTTGATTCTATATAGGTACAGTATTAACGAGGATTGCCACACGATGAAACTTGTAAAATTTCCAATTGTCAACCTAACGAATTAAAGTCATTTGATTTGATAAAGTCAGGTGTACAAAAACATTTGAAAAGATGGTTCATCAAGGAGTACAACTGTACTGAAAAAATAGCCTGATTGTAACATCCGAAATAAAAACAAAAAACATCTAATTCACTTCTTTATAATGTTAAAACAATAAAATACTACACGTTTTATTTTTAAGCTTTTATATAAATTCTGAATTTCATTAGATTTCAATTTTCCTTTTGTTATATAATCTGTCAATTCTATACATAATAGTATACAGACAGCTTCTAGTCTGCCTCTGCAAAACTATTTCTGTATTAATGTATGCAGAGCGAATAACTGGTTAAACCAATGAATAAATAAATGTATGTGTGTTGAAGAATTTGTAGGCGATGAGACCATAGCTTTTTGGAATATTTCTGCGCGCGGAAAGTTCATTGAAATGTTGAAACATTAAAAGGTCAGGACAACAGTTTATCCCACTATACTTCAATTGCAATATCGAGTCATTAAAAGAAAAGTTGAACCACTAATATCTAATTCATAAACTATTGTATTCGAAAAATACATTATTATTAATGCTGCAGCAAAAATTGCTGCATTTTTGAATAACTAATTGATTATAGTTTTTAACGATGCTAAAAAGTAAAAAGACAACAATTTCGAGGTATTTCGTATAAAAATCAATACAACGCGCTGTTGTACAAAAATCCCGAATCACTGTCGCGTCGAAGCGTCTTTGATACAAAAAGAAAAATCTTGGACTTTTCCTGAAAGGAAAAGCAGAGTCCCGTACACGTCCACCGCACACGAAAAAGAAACGTTCGCGACTAGCTGAAAATTCGAAGTCCGTCCGCATCTCTCCCCTTAATAGCAACCTTTCAGAGTAACTCGCAGCTGCGATAACTCACTCCATCGTAATCCGCGCACGCGCTCGCCCCAATGAATCGTCATCTCTTTTTCGAACGCAGCAGCAGCGGCGGCGCACGCGCGGCGTATCGAAGACACACTTAGCCCCGCGCATAGAGTCTATAAGTAAAGCCTCGGCGAGATACCAATCTCCGAATCATAACACACAGACACGCGCACACGGACATAACTTTTATAATCGAGAAACCAGCCTCGAATCATTCGTCCCTCGCAACTCTCTCTCTCTCTCTCTCTCTCTCTCTCTCTCTCTCTTCGAACCTCCCGGTTAATTGGAGCCAGCCGGCAATTAGTAATTACAGTAGCTCGCCTATATACGTATATACATGTATATCCGGAGTGTATGGCTCTCCTCTCTTAGCATCACCCTTATATATACCTCATGGCAATCACTCGCCGGCTCGTGTGCGTCGAGTTTTTCATTAATGCCTCGACGGCCGCGGCGGCGGCAGTAGCTCCGAAGAGAAGAAACCGGTCGCCTCTTTCTCTCTCTCTCTCTCTCTCTCTCTACCTCTCGCGCACAGGAAAAGGAGCATATATCCTCTCGGCCTCTCTCTTTCTCTCTCGAAGATAGCAGAGAGGCCTCTCCTCTTCCTGGCCGGCCATTAAAATGCTAAACGCACCGCGGATAAACTCGCGATACTATCGGTTCGACTCTCGGCCTGTCTCCTTTTTTTCTCTCTCCCTCTTCTCTTTCTCTTTCTGTCTCTGTACGCATACACGCGAATACGCGCACGAATATGCACAAACGGATTCTTTTTTTGTGCTCGCGCGACTATCTCGAGCCTCATTTTTCGCGCGGATGCGTTGTCTGCTGCAGCGGCGGGCCCGAGCGCAATTGTCCGCGGCGAATTGAGTCGTCGCGTCGAGTGGGTCGAAGACGTGGGTGAGAGGGAGAGAGTTGGATGCGAATTTCGCGAGTTCGCGCTTGGATTCTGTGTATATATACGAGAACTCCGAGAGAGACAGAGAGAGAGAGGGGGGGGGTTGAATAATATCGAGCGCCGCGTTCTAGTATTAATATCGCGATCTACTTACGAAATGCTGTGACGACGGAGGCTGCTCGCTATACGTGCGTGTATTGGTGACGAGATATTCTAATTTTGCGTGAGTGAGGTTTACGCTCGATTTTTCAATTCGAGGAGCGAGTAAGAGAGAGATAGAGAGAGAGAGAGAGAGAGAACCAGGGATTTAATTTGTCGAGATGTGTATAAATTACTTTTTTTCCTCCGCACGTAGAGACACCTGGAATTCGAGCTTGATTTATGATTTATCCGGTTTGTACGCGCATGTACTCGGCTGCAGATAGAGAGCGAGGGAGAGAGAAAATACTTAATCTAATTTGAGGCATACCATTATTTTTTTCCGATGAAAGGCACGATTGATAAGAAGCGAATTAATCGTTCGCCGCGACTCAACGCGCTACTGTGCCGTATAACGGCGAGAGGGGACACACGTTGCAGTAGCTCGTCTACATAATTCAATGTTACAATATGTATATTTATACCTATATACATGTCAATTAATATAACCGGCTAAAGCGTTCTTGAAAATATTTTCACCTCAGGTCAACCTGGCGGACAATCCGGAGCATCAGGAGATCAACTCGGAGGCGAGCGGTAGCAGCACCGTTGGATCTCGAGCGTCGGCTTGCAGTAGTCGTCGGGCGCTAGACTCCATCATCGACCACCTGCGATCGGCCTTCAAAAGCAAGCTCCAGGACAATGGTGAGTATAGAGCGACGCGGCAGAGATAGCGCGGCAAAGCGATGCTTATCAGCGACGGACCGTACTGGAGGGCTGTGGGATTGAAAGCGATGGACTTTTCTCTGAGGGAACGGAATAGCCTGTTTATTATAAGGCTTGAATGTTGATAATTCGAATTTCGCGCCATGATGCGGCGGATGAACGAGGAAATTGCTTTCTTTGGGGGATAGAAGACAAAAAATTTGAATGTAATTAAAATGAAGTTGTGGGGAAAGAAGTTATTTTATAAAGTTTTAAGTCAATATTTAACTAGTTTGCCGAACGGCATGCTCGAATTATTGCGTGTATTGCGTAACGCGAGACAAGCGTGGGTCTTAGATTTCGATAATTTTAGTTAATTATTCTCTCTGCTATTATAAATCCTCGCGCGAAATTCGAATTTTTTTTATGGGTTCTGAGATCGCCTTCATTTTCACCGAATCGGCCGAATTATCTGTGCTATATTGTTTAATTTGAAAAATCACAAACTTTAAGTATAATGAATTCATTAAAATTGGGCGATACAGTCTGCTCATATCGTTATAGTTCCGAAATAACGAAAAACACTATGATACCCAACAGTTAAAAGCTAGTCCACATAAGTCGACTTCGGTCGTCTAACCATCCGATATACTAGACGAAAATTCACTCTTTTGCAAAATGTCCCAAGTATCCGTCTATCCAATCTGCACGCAACAAACCATATGCATCTCCTCAACATTAGTTTCCCAATCTTCATTTTCCTCCATACCCCCCGTAACCCTCCCAGCCCCAGCAAGACACGTCGCGTTTATACAATATACCAGTGCGTACGTCCAGCCTCGAAAAAGCTCGCGATTTCCCCGATTATTTGCAACTTCCGAGCCAGAAGTGCGCGGCTGCAGTATGTACTTAGTGAATGGGTGCGCGCGCGCGCGAGCGAGATCGTTACAGATATAGTCCTCTCTCTCTCTCTCTCTCTCTCCCTCGAGACTCTGCTCAGCACAGCGCGCGGAGTACCTATGGAGAGAGAGAGAGAGACTGCGAGCGATCGAATCGGTACCGGTGTTCGTCCGGCTGCACCTCGGCCAAGACGTATCCCGGGGCTATGCAGCAGGAGCGTATCCCCCTACCGCTCAGAAGCAGCAGCAGCAGCAGCGGCGGCAGCAGCAGCAACAGCAGCGTTGCTCCATAAATTCTCCCCGGGCACAATTATGTGCGGTGCGGGGGATATGAGGATTATTGTTATGGGCTCCTCTCTCTCTCTCTCTCTCTCTCGCTCGCTGACCTCGTAAGTATAGAGAGCCGCAGCGGCAGCAGCGCCGACAATGTCCCTTGCTTTTTGTTGCTCGCGAGAGAGAGAGAGAGAGAGAGAGAGAGAGCGACGATTGCCCCGAGGGCGCAGCTCTCCTCTCTCACTCTCTCATTCGCGCTGTATACGTGTGTAGGCAGCAGCAGCAACTCTTCTTGCGGCAGGACACGTCTAAGCCTAATAAGGCAGCCGATCATCCGAGCAGATAGATTCGTACAGTTGTCGCTGGGCCATCTCGCAGCGTCATTAGCTGTCCGGAGGAATTAGTTATACACACCGGGAGTGTATCTCTCCACTGTCGCCTGTGCACTTATGTATACAGATATACATTCTTTTTATCAGCTGTCTCTCTCCCTCTCTCGCTCATAACTCTGCACGCGCATTCCGAGATCGGTATCGAGAGGAGTCGGCTCATTTTTACTCTTTCTCCATCTTCTTCCCCCTGCCCCCCTCCCTCTCTCTCTCTCGTTAAAAATAAAGTCCAACCTAATTGTTATCCGATAACTTCTCACTCTCTCTCTCTCTCTCTCTCTCTCTCTCGTCGTACGGACACCGGTAGCATCATCGCGTACGTACATCCGCGCTCTCTTTTTCGTATATACACACACGCCACTACTGCCACGGCGACGTTTAATCTCTCTTACAGCCGATAATCGTCCGCGGGCGTTAATCTCGCTGCGGAATCTGCCCTCGCGCGCTCGCGAGCACACAGAGAGCGAGAGAGAGAGAGAGAGAGAGAGAGACGCACACGTATAAGAATGCGTTTGCCGCAATTTATAATGCAATTAGAGCCAGCAGCGGGCTCCGGCCGGATAGTAGCTCGCTCGCGGATTTATGGCGGAGCGGGAGCAGCGAAAGGGAGGAGAAAGAGAGAGAGAGAGAGAGAAGCTCTTGGCTGCAGCTCTCCGTACGTATATACGTATACGTATCTATATGTATATATAGATGAGGAATGGAGAGATACAGCGAGCGCAGGAGCAGGAGCAGCAGCATCTCGAAAGAGAGAGAGAGAGAGAGAGAGAGAGAGAGAGAGAATTGGCAGGCCGAATGAGTTATACGGCGCACCGGTAGCTACCGATGCATTATTTATTGCGCGGAGTTTCATTATATTTCTCCGGGGCGCGGCTAGTCGAGCCACTTTCCGAATCGACTGCCGCTGCTGCTGCTGCCGCCGCTGCTCTTTCCCGCAATCGATGATCGACGAGAGAGTAAGAGAGGAGGGAGGGAGGGAGGGGGAGGGGAGATATATATCGCAAGGGCTACCAGCGACGGGAAGCTATCTGACTGCTTTATCGGCGCCTGTCTTCTTTCTCTCTTTCCGTCGCGAGAGAGAGAGAGCGAGAGAGAGAGAGCAGCTTCCTGTCGTCTTCCGAGCTTCTTTTTGTCCGCCGAGATGAGCTTGGCTTTCGCTCAATGTTCGCGTTGCACAGAGTCGGCTGATTCGACGCGTTCGGGCTTTTGTACTTTTTTCGATTCTGCGGTGTGACGCTGCGCGTCGGTGACGAAAATTTCATGCAGTGAGATATATGCAAAGGGAATCTTTCGATCCAAATGGACTTTCTCTTCTCTGGGTGTTTAGATTAGTTCTTTTGATACAAACAGCTTCTTGAAGGCATGAATGATTGCGTCTTATGCAATAGAAAACGTGTTGCAGAGTAGAATAATAGTCGAGAGCGAGCTTTTATCGATTGTGAAGCATTTTTTCAATGTATTTTACTCGTGAAACTTAACATGACGCATAATTTATGTATACTTTCGTGTAAGAAATTCTATTCTCGTATAATCGTGCGCAAACCCGTGTTCTTACATACTCGTTCTAGACAAACAGGTGTTAACGTAATTGCCGAATCCTATTACCAAAAAAAAGTCTGCATACCCTGTGCACAATAACGCGATCGTTATTTCAACGATAAAAATCTCTTCGAACAGTCTATTTTTCAACTCCTGCAGGGAAGACTTGCATCGAAATGCGTAAAAACCGGTAAGGTCATTACAATTACAATAAACATTCTTGAGTCTCATCTTCCAGCCATTAGATTACATTTTTCACCGCCTTTTTTTTCTCTATACTCGGGAGGGTATTCTCTCTCACACAAGCACGCGTACACACGGGCACAGGAAAATTTAAATACAGCCGTGGAGCTCTATGCAAATCGGCAAAAATCACTTAAGAATGCTGCAAAAAGGGCTGTGTGATGGAAGAGGGGGGGGGGGAGTACACACGGAGTCGAGTCGAACTTCAATTACCTCCTCAGCGCTAATAAATACCCTCGTCGCCATCCGAAGAAAATCCGCGGAGCATCCCTCTCTCTTTCTCTCTTATATACGCCTGCACTGCAGCGCGGAGAAGAGAGCAGCAGCAGCAGCAGCAGCGGCAGCTCTGGAAGGCTAAAAATCGGAAACTCGAGCATAAACTCGACGAGGAATTTATTACCGGATGCATTTTAATGCCTCTCGACGAAAGAGAGAGAGAGAGACTCTCGCATCCCACGAACAATGTGTCTACTCGATACCGTCCGGCGCGCAGCATCCCATGAGCTGCTTCGCGAGAGAGAGAGAGAGAGAGAGAGAGAGAGACGAAGATGGAACGTGTGTATACGTCGTCCCAAGGGCTTTTCTCGACAGGACAGCTCTATCATTAAGCGCCATAACTTAGAGAGACTCGCATATCTCTGCACGTTACGATGCTAATGAGGAAAGCCTCGCGCTCTCTCTCTCTCTCTCTCTCTCTCTCGCTCTTTCTCTCTCGCGTAAGTGTTACATTTACGGCCGATCGTTTATGATGTCCTTCGCGCTTTCCTTCCCGCTCGTTTTTCACCTTTAATACAAGCCCTAGACCTTCTCCCTCCCTTCCTCCCGCCCTCTCTATCTCTCTCTCTCGGGGCGGCACTTGTCAGCCCCCATGAATCGACTTATTTCCATAAGCATTTGCGACGACGACGACGACGACGACGACGAAGACGACGACGACGATGAGAGAGAGGGAGAGAGGAAGAGCAGCTCCCGCGGGTGCGAATGAATGGCTCGAGTCGCGCTCGCGTGTAAACGAGAAAGCGGAATGAGGCCTGGGTCCTTGTATCGCGTTTATCAGCGCCCCGTTGCCCTCTGAGCGGGAGGAGCATAGTCATTAGTCGGTGTCGGACATGCTAGGGGATTTTTTTTGTTTTTTATTTTTTGCTTTTTTTTTGTTTTTTGACTGCAGTATACGGTAGAGAGCGCGAGAGAGGAAGAGACTCTCGCGTGCCTGGTACAATGAGAAACGAGGTATGACCTCTACGGGGGTTGTCGCGAGTTAATATCGAGCATTAATTTCGAGTTCGTCGGCTCTCGCGCAGTTGCGGATCGAGGCGAGAGCGCTGATTTCATGCGAATGTGGGAGAGAGTTTCGATTTTTGAAATAATGTTAAATGAATGAGAATTTATCGGCGACTCGGAGTTATAATGGGTATTTATTGAATTGCCAACTGATTCGAGGAGTTGCTGCTCTGCCTCGGGGTTGCAAAATTATGGGAAGCAATATACAAAACTTGAAATTGTGAAAAATTTTCGGGATAAAAGGTCAATATTATACATCAATGCTAAAATTCACTCTTAATCTTAAGGTAGTCAATATATAATGTAGAATTGCTGAATCGAAATGCGTGCAATATAATTAAATTTAAAAAATTGCACTTCTTTAATTTAAAAGAGTACAATTAGTTGCAGGTTTGTATTTTTTAAGTTTTAATTTTTTAAAGTGTATTGATTGAAATATACTTATTCTTCAATTATGTACTTTAATAGGGATCACTGAGATAGATCTCTAGTCAAATTTATGCAGTGATATTTACATAGTGATCAGTAAAATTTACATAGTTATTATAGAAATCCATCGTAGGATTTATAGGCTTAAACTATATGAAATGCTAGTTCAACTTGAACTATAAAATTGTGCAAGAACTTTTTTTTACAAGACAAAAATTATTACTCATGATATAAAAATGTTTACATATCTAAGGTGGAATTCATATTTTTAACTTGATACAGTATCTTAATTAACAGTGCTATTTCAAAGAAAGCACATAGCTATACTTGCAAGTTTTCATGAAATTTTCGGTACATTTTCTTGCTCAATTTTTCTGCAATGGAAATTCTCGATAAACCTTAACACGCATCAGCAATAATTTTTATTCACTCGCCTCTCTAAAAAGCGCGAAATTCGAAAATCTGTACAAAAGTACAACATGTCAATCTGAAAGAAAGCTTTAAAATTTTCTCACTGCCAATTATCAATCCTTTTCCAACTCGCCCAGTCCCACATCTCCGCCTTCAATTTTCCATCCTCATCACACCTCTAAGAAGTGAATCTCAAACTCGACGCCCAGTACATACATCCACCCATCTATAACATACCCATAATCCACACAAAGTGTAAAAGTCCGCCTCGTCCTTCCCAATGACGTTTTAAATCACTGGCTCTTAAAGTCGTCGCGGCGGCGGCGGCGGCGGCGGCGGCGGCCGTCGAAAAAGAGTATCAGCATCTCTCTCTGTCTTTCTTTCTCTCTCGGTTTACGCCTCAGAGCCCGGCGTGAAATATAGCGTGTCGAACGATAATGCGAGAGAGATACAGACGCGCTAATATACATATATCCCCGGCATTCCGCGATTCCCGCCTATCACACACGTATATATATACACGCGGCACCGATGCTACAGCCACCACGCCTACACGACGAGTCGTACGTTTTATATATACCTACTTATATATCTATACGCAGAGGCGCGCGCGCGCGTGTATCCCCGCGATCCAGTTTCGCCGGTCTACCCACGCCTCGCGAGGCTGCACTTGCTCAGCGCCGCAGCTCCTCTGCGTATACGAGCGCTAAGTGCCCGGTCTGCGCGCGCGTGTATCGCGGGTGAAAAATCCGCGGATGGGTGAGGCTCTCTGTCAACCGACTTTTCAATTACGCATTTTCGCGCCGCGGCCGCGGCCGGCGCGGTCCGATGATGATTTTCCAACCGAGACGACGCGCATCCGCATTGCTATATACTCCCGCAACGGTACATCTCGCGGTAGCCGGAGAGTAGAGTAGAGTAGAGAGAGAGAGAGAGAGAGAGAGAGAGAGACGAAGAGAGAAAAAAGAAAAGGGAGAGGGAAAGAAAATTATGCGAACGCGCGCGGGACTCGCGCTGCGTGTGTAGGGCATCGCTCAAGAGGGCCCAAATCTCTCGGGATCGCGCGAACTCGCGCGCTTATAATTCTTAGAGCGGCTGCGGGTGTCCGCGGACTCTCTCTCTCTCCCTCGGCGCATTATGCAAAGAAGAAGAAGAAGAAGAAGTCGAGATGACGGACGGCGAGGTCGACTCTACGCTTTATCTTTCGAGGATCTCTCGCGTATTTCACGCCGCGGATTTTTAAAGCGCGACGCACACACACACACACACACACAAGAGAGATAAGAGGAAGCTCTAGAAACAAATTATGGAGGCGACGAGGCTGCCTGTGCGGGCTAGAAAGAGAGAAAGACAGAGACTGTTTTTAGGGGAGAAACAATGCTATCTTAACGGCCATCTCAATGGGGTTAATTAACACGAGGCTCGACACGTCGGGGATGGATACTGCATTATTTTTCGATTGACTAATTTTCCGCAACCTTTTTATACGTGTATTTCTAGACGCACGGTACACGCGCGCAACCCCGGGAGAGAAATACGTCTATCGGCCGCATAAATCAGACTCGAGAATTGTACGTATATCAACAGAGCTATAATCCCTCAATTAAGATCCATTTCTCTCGTGTTTAGATTACTCGCGTGTATATATATGTATGTACAAACGGCTCTCTATACACGCGGAGCATAGTCTCGTCAAAGCGATGCAGCACGACCTCTCGGCGCATAATTTATTTGTACGTGTATGCATGTACGAGTCGGCTTTGTACACACTCACACACACACACACACGCGCGCAGACACAGCGAGAGAGAGGGAGTATAGAGTGAATGGAAAGGATCTCGTGCGCTCAATGACTTGATTAATCTGGCCAGCGTTCATAATGCGCGCGATTAATTGCCAGCACGCGTTGCTTATCGCGTTTACGCGTGTTAAGGCGTGGGCCGATGCATACGCGCGCCCATACGTGTGCCTCCGTGGCTGTGTGCGCAGTGCGCGCACTTCCTCGAGATAATGGCCGAACATGTAGACACGCGAGGCTCCGTTGCCCGGCGATTATTTTAATCCGTCCGATTATCAATCGTGTCTTCGGAAAACGATGGGCTTGCATAACTGTACACGCCGTGCTCTCTATCCCCCCACACACCCCCCCGAGGGGGATATGTAGCAGACTCTCCTGCGGATTATGTGGCAGCGGGGTTGCGTGTTGCTTCGTGTACTGCGACTGTAGCTGCTCTCTGCTATGCGTGTGTCCGCGGAGATTTTCGTTTTGCTATATATGCGTTGGGATGTGTGTTGGGCTATATATAGTCGAATGAAAGATTGGGGATTGAATTGGTCGACACTGCAAACATTTGTTCGATTGCCGTGCACTTGTGATATATGCTCTTGTTTTGCCAGACGCAAAGTTAGTAGAATATTCAAACTTTACGCTGCAAAGATGTATATGGAACTCATAAATTTTCTTGAAATATTCGTGGTTAATAAGAAACATATTATTGTAATAATCTAATAATTTATCATTTACGCAAAGCATTTCAGTATCTCTATATAGGTATGTATGAGAACGGTTAATGTTCAGTTTGATTTTTTACCATCAAGCTAACTTTTCTCGTCGAGGTAGATTATTGCAGCTCAAACTTAAAATTTTACTAAACAATGGATAATTACATCGTAGAGGGCTATCAGCATCTCGTGCTTTTTTATAATTTAATTTCTATTATAAACTGAAACCGAAATAATTGACTTTCTATTCGCAGCAAAGTAGCGTGAAATTTGAATTTCCCAAAATTCTTATCTGGTTATCATACAATTATTTTTCCATAAACACCCTCTCGGATTCTCGAAAATATTTGAAAATTGCGCCGCGCGATCGGTAGCGATAAAAATTTAAATCTCAATTTAAAAAGACAATGCACTGCACACCTCGTCGATACCTAAAATTCTCAAGAATAGAATTTCTCGAGCCCTAAGTACACGTAGTGTAATCATCGCTACTACTCCTCAACAACGCAGATATACACAGTATACACTATCTGTGCATTGTAAAGTGTATATTCACACAGAGGCTGCCGCAACAATGGAAAGAAGAAGTAACAGCTATAGAGCGGCACGACGAGCACGTTCCGAGCTTTGACCTCTGACTCGTTGGCTCTTCTCCTCAACCTTTGGCTTCCGAACTCTCTTCTCGAACTTCAACCTCTCTCGCGGCTATATTTATCGAGCCGATATAACTGCGTGTACAGTGTGTGTGTGTGTGTGTGTGTGTGTGTGTGTGTGTATATATACGCTTCTCTCGCCGTATTATACAATGTAAATTTTCTCACAAGGCGCCGCGTACGTATAATCCAAGATAAATGGTCGAGGCTGCGCAGTAGCTCGCAATGAAAATCACCGCGCGAGAGCCGAGCAACGAATACACGCATTAGCACTTGTATTTAGAATCGTTTGACAATTAAGAGATTACATCTCCCGGGAGCGCGCAGCCGGCGAGATCGTGATGTATATTCCCGAAGCCGCAGTAGAGTATACCGGCAAAACACAGCCAATTAAGGCGACTTATCCAACTCTCTCTCTCTCTCTCTCTCTCTCTCTCTCTCTCTCTCTCGCTCTCCTTCGCTAAAATAAGTGAATTAAAATTTTTATTACGGCAATTATGGAGTCTAACGCGCGCATATCTAACGCATTACACGTATAATAGTAGACGTTGATCTAACGATTCTTACGTAATTGTTTTTAGATACACGGCACGCGAGCGCGATCTCGCTCTTTCTCTCTCTCTCTCTCTCTCTCTCTCTCTTTCCCCCCTCACGCAGGAATTCGGGAAAATTAATTTCCTTCTTGGAAAAAATGAGGAACGGCATTCGCTACGGAGAGTCCAATTACTCATTCCGCCGAGAGAGAGAGAGAGAGAGAGAGAGAGAGAGAGCATCAGGCGAACGTGCGCGGCTTCAGCTACATTAAAGCGAACTACTTAACGTCCACTGCGCGAATCAACGAGGCTTAGAGAAGGCTGCGCGCGCGAGCAGCAAGTGTAAGGTCGAGGTCGTTATAACGGCGCTAATCTACTCGACGTTATCGCTCACCGTACACCTCTTGTATATACCCACTACATACGCCTCTCTCACTGCTCTCCACGCGTACGCTATACACGCCGCAGCTGAAGAAAAGAGAAAGATCGTCTCGGGGGCTGCTCTGTGTGTATACGTATGTATATACGTATATACGCGTATAGCAACACACATACACAGAGCAGTCGAGGAAGAAAGGCAGGGAAAGGAGGGGCAGCTCTCTCTCTCTCTCTCTATCGCGGAGAGTAGCGCAAAAAGAAGCTCGGCGAAGAAAGGAGCGGCTGCTGCTACGGCAGGAGTAAAAGGAGGAGAAACGAGAGCAGCGCAAGGAAGACAAATAGACAAGAGTGAGAGAGAGGGGGGGGGGGTGGGGAGAGGAACACGCGACGAGTCACCTGCTGCGGATATGTCGTCTAATTAACGCGCATGAAACGCGCCCTTCTAATTAACCGGCTCAAAGCCCGGGATTTATGGAGCGATCGATCGGCTCCGATCCGCGTGTCGTGTCTGCGTCTCTGTATATACGTATACACATGAAATATAAGTGGAGAGGCGAGCTTGCGAAATATTCCTTGTGTGTGTGCATGTGCGAACATCGAGCGCCGAAAAATTCAAAAGGCTTATCGACGCCGATCGCGTGCGCGCACACACGCTGCGTACACACACACACACACATATATATCGTGTACAAAAGGAGCGAACGAGAGAGGCCTTTTCGCGTGCACTTATACACACGTGTATAGAGGAGGGGAGGACACGAAGGGTTTCTCGGAAATTTCGTGACCCGATAAGTTTCGTCAACCGCAGACAGGATGCGCGCACGCGCACGTGTGTTTCTGCGCGTTTAAGAATGCTCCCTCACCTGCAGCTTCGTATAGCCTTGTGTATGTATGAAATTTCTCCTCATTCATCTTTTCTCTCTCTCTCTCTCTCTCTCTCTCTCTCTCTCTCTGTCTCTCTTTCTCTGTCTCGCCGTGTCTTTTCACCTTTCCTCGCGGGCACTACTCTCTGCGGCTGTTTTTTCGTTGGCCGAGGTGTCCTTTGTTTTGCTTGACATTTCGTTTGGCTGGTTCTTTTTTGCGGTGCAGCGAACGCCGCGCGTGTACACATAGGTATATACGTGTTTGGAAATAATAATTGATGAATCCCCTCGTGTTGTTCGCCGAGGAAGATCGGGAGCGAATTCGATACATGAATAAGGATAATCGATATTAGTACACGGACGGCCGAGATCCACGCAGAATTCTATGTGACACCGCCAAGTCGAGACAGCGAATAAAGAGACTGTGTATATTTGCCGAAAATTTAAATCGTATGTATATTACATAAGCGTCATGTTTGCGGGGACGTGTGGAGTATGTGTGACATTGATCTGATTTTTAATATTTTTTTTCAAGGTGAATTGATGAATTTTCAATGTTTTCGTACTTTCATTTTGAATGGAGCTCCATTGCAGATTTTCGAGCGAGACCTCGATAAAGCCTTGAGAGTGTAGCTTTTTCAAAATCCTTCACTTATATTCGAGCATCATTATTCCTTATTTTTCCGTCCTAAATGTATTTACATCGATGAAGCTGTATGAAAATAATTGGCAACCTTCTTTTATTATTAACGATCAAGCCCTCAAATTTTGATTAAAAAAGAAAACAAAAAAAGTATAATATCTCGTTACACATAAAAAAACAGGACATCCCATGTCATTAACAAAGTTATGTATACACCACAGCAACGATATCGCGAAATTCCCTGCACGTGGACTATATGTCGAATTTCAAAAATAAATGCATATTTCGTTGGTCTAGAATTCACAAAAAGAATTTTTAAGCTAGAACTTTCGGACCAATGGGACTCTCTTCTGTAAGCCAAAAGATGATGAAAAATGCCGAGAAACGTGCGAAATATAGAATATGAAAATTTAACATGGGGAGGCATATGGAGAAAAAAGAAAAAATTGGCTATTCGGATTTTTATTATTTTTTGTGTTTAAATGGGCATAACTTTTGATCAGAGCATCGAAACTTGGCATATTTTTTTTAAATTAAAGCTCTTTTGTAATACTTCATTATAGTGTATTTCGAAATTTTATTGGTGCCTCGGGAACATTCGTAGTTGTTATACTATTCCAGTTTTTTGACGCATTAATTTTCTGTAAAAAAAGCGTAAAATGGCTCAGAAATATGGTTACTAGTAATTTTTCCCATGTTCCTCTGCACTTTTGACAATGTTTCGGCTCACAGAAGAAAGTCTGATCGGTCCGAAAGCTCTGGCTTTAAAACAATTTTTTCGATTTCTAGACCAAAGAGAAGTGCATTTTTTTACTGAAATTCGACATATATACACACGGCTTGCAGGCCGCGCAGAAGCGACGCGCGCATCTCTTTCATTGAATTCAGCTCTGGCGTCGCGGCGAGTCCTCTGTGATATCCGCACCCCATACGCTCACGATGTATATTGTATAGGCGCTGCACTACTCGCGGCGGGTAAAATCGGAAGCTACGCTCGCGCGACAAAGCTCCCCGACAAAGGAGTGCCGATTCGTCGAAAGGGCCCCGCCGCCTCACTGTATGCAAAGCAGCTCGTTCACCTGTGTTATTCTCTCTCTCGCTCGCTCTCGCGCGCACCTATACAATACCGGCGACGCCGCCCTGCTTCTCTCCTTCTTCTGCTGCTGCTTCTTCTTCTTCTTCTTCTTGCGTTATGTGTGTGCAAAGACAAGCCGCCGCCGCCGCCGCCGCCGCCGCCGTGGAGGGAATCGATGCTTTCTCTCTCTCTCTTCCTTCGCTCCCTTCCTCTCCGCGCAGCTCTGAGTTTACTCTGACTTTGCCGACGCGGCTACTGGATACTGCGTGTGTGCATCGCCGGTCTTCTTTGTGTCGCGTTTCGTCGCCGAAATCGGCGCTTACGCGCGTGCGACACGAGGACGAACGTGGAGGGGAGGGGGGAAGGAGAGTTGCTGGGGATACGTATATGGGCTTTCGCGGCTGATTTTGATTGATTTCGAGGGGATGGGATTCGTTTATTAGGCGATTTGGAGAGACGTTTGAAATAAAGTTAAGTGTTGCACGATTTCAATCATTTTTCGTTTGTTCAACATAATTACCCAATTTCAAAGTATGGAATTTCTTCAGAAGGCAGGAATCGCTGTGAAACGAATGAAAAGCCATTATTTGAGAAAGTTAATTGTATCAATTTTAAAAAATGCAATGATCTCTAACATAACGAAATTCCTTCAGATTTATTTATTACGCAGTAATAGCTTTTTTCGTGCTTTTGTGAGTTACAGATTACAGATTACAGTGTCTGTATACGTGGAATTCCCAGTGATTATTCAATCTCAACTTTTTCTAGCTCACTATATACCATTCTAAAAGCAACCATACAGTTAGGCACATCGAATCACCGATTCGAATCTACCGATACACACCGATTCCCCTCTATGTACACGCATTCATCATCTCTCGAAACTCGCACTTTTGTACTCGGCAGACAGCCGCAATCGCGGCTCTCGTATCTCTCCTTTATTGTTACAACATCATCCAATTGTTTATACACGGCCGGGCGCTTCGTCTCTCCCTCTCACTTGCGCAGCTCCCCCTCGCGCGCACAAATTAATAGGCGTAGCGAAAGAGCGCGTAAAAGTATTAGCGCTTGGCTTTGACACTCCATTAATTTTTCGTATTCATTATAAGCGTCGAGAGGGAGAGAGAATCCCTACTCTCCGGCGTGCGCTGCCAGGCGTTTCGCTCTCGCGTCTAGGTGTATATAGTCTACCAACTGCATAGCATAATATAGAAGCGCGCGCAGAAGCGGCAGCGGCGCAAAAAGGCGAGAGAAACGCAGCGGGTCTCCGGGTCGGCGATGATGCCCTCACGATCACCGAAGCGTACTCCCGTAATGACCATTAACGTCTACTCGCGCGCGAGCTTCTTCGCTTCATATTTTATGGGCCGAGAGAGAGAGAGAGAACGTGCGCGCTCGCGCAGTCTGCTTCTGCACCGAGGCGAATAGTCGCTGATGCGCCTCTTGCCGCGTATACTCGTATGTATACCTATCTTTCCTTATTTTTTGTAGGCCGCGCGTATCGCGGAGACTTTACCCCCGCGCGCGCGCGTTTCCTCCTGCGGAAAATCTCGCGGATTCTCCCGTTACGCGCCGTGCTGATGAGTTTTTATCATCGGGTGTAAATTGTCGCGTCTCCTAATCTCTGCGCGTATATTACGTACGTAAAAAACGACTCTCGCGCGCGCAGAGAGCCCATTAAAAAGCATGACTCCTCCGAAACTATCGGTCCAAGTCTTCTCTTGGATTACGCCTATATACCGCGATATGAAGCGTCGGAGGGAACGACGGCGGAGTGTAATGCGGAGAAGAAAAAAAAGCGCGCCTCCCCGCGCGGTAGCGTGTGGGCAGCACGCGCTACTCGCCGATGTTTAATTAGCCCTCTCCTCTCTCTCACTCGGCTGTTGTGCGCGGCGCATCGGGCTTCCATATAATACTGCACCGCCTCGTCGACGTGCCGAGCGACTATCCTCGTCAGCTCTCTCGCTTCGGCATTAGGCCGATCGCTCACCGTGAACACACGCGGCAAACGAGCATCGGAGTGGCTCTCCCGCTCCCTCCGCGCTCTCTATGATAATTATCGAGGCCCTCCCCACCCCTCCGCCCGTGCTCTGTACTGCACCGCGCTATGCGTTATACCTGCACGGTCGAGTTATGATCTTCGATCCTGGCGAAATCCTCCCGCCGCGCGGAGGAGTGCAGGACACCCACGACGTACGTCGTCGCGGGGAAAAGCGGCGCTGGCCGAATGATAAGTAGCTGGAAGCCCGCAGCGCGCATTGCTACGACGGCAGGTCTAACGAGAGAGCCGCGCATATTAAGGTCGATCTTAATTAGCCGGCAATTTAATTAGGATCAGCCGCGTGACGACGGCTATGCGGTGCGGAGAGAAGCTCAAGAACCGACGCGTGCGCGATAATTAAGACGGCCCCCGCTCGTCTATATACGCTCGGCGAGCTACTGCCTGGCTGTGGCTCGCGCCAGATGGACGTGCAGATTGGTAGAATAGATCGTCACGGAAGAGAATCGCGCGCGAGCGCGAGCTTTTCCGTCTTGCGCGCGTCTGAGTTTGCTATCTCCGCGCGTGTTGGGAGGTTCTCGTATACTGTATAGTTGCCCATTATTGCGCGTAATTTCACGTTGCGCGAATGAGAGAAATGACGTTTTCTATCTTGTTCTTTGCATTACACTTGGGAAATTCATGGCAAGTCATATTTCGCGCCAGAATTGAGCTTGCGATGAATAATAGAAGGAAAATTATATAGTTGGACTGTGGATTTTAGTGTGATTAGCTACGATTTTGTGAAGAATCGACATTTCGAGATATTATTTAAATCTATAGAAAATCTGTTTTTTTTCGTCGCTGATGTTACAATACGGCGCGATTTTTTAGTTTTTCTTCGACGTTTTTTCAATAATGGAAAAGGGATGTAAGAAATATTTTTAATTCAAAAGTTAAGGCAAATCTTTGTTTTGTGCAAAAAAAGAACTTTAAAATCGTTATCTACATTATCTCGCACAAGCCTATTGCCAAAAGTCTCAACACCTGGGGACATATTCTGATGGGTACGTTATACCGAACTAATCGTCAATGATATATCTATAGGTTAAAGTTATAATAAAAATAAGGATAATTTTATAGTTTTTTATTAGAATATAGAAAACAATTCTTGTGAATACGGAAAATAACATAGTAGCGACTGAGTCACGATGAAATATGTCGAGTTGCTAATTTCCAATTCTGTAACTTATCGACAATTTTCTACTAGGGCAAACATTAAGGGCAACAGCAAAAACTAAAGAGTATAAAATTTTTTTTTGAATTCCACATTTCACCTGTTTACGTTGAAACTTCGTCAAAGCTTATACTTTATAGCTTCGAATATTCGAGGAGAAGTAAGCGATACGACCGGAGTGATAAAAAGGCAATTGACACACAGCATAAATTGCGATATTATTTAAAAATAGTTGTACATTTCAAAATAATCGTGCATAGCCCCACTTAAAAATTTTCAAGGTACGAAACAAACGTTAACTCGTCGATAAGAAATTCCAGGTGCTTCATTATCACAATAGCGCACGCGAATCTCTCGGAGCAGTTATTTTATTTACATTCAATAATTCTCACTAATCAGTAGATAGCTCAATATACAGCCGGTCTGACCACTCGGACAACAAAAATCTTTGAACAAAATCATTCGCACACTTCGCACCCCCACCCTGTATCCCACAACCGATCGACCATTGTCCGCACAATCTTACCCCGCGTCATTCCAATTCTCCGCCCCCCCCCCCCCGCCCTTCTCAACTCGGCGTGCATACGACTGCCGCGCGTCGCGTCTCCGGAATATTTCGGCGGTGCGCCACACCGAGTCAAGTGGAAAACGCAGAGCGACTGATGCGCGCGGTGCAGCTGACCCGGCAAAAAGAAAGTGGAGGCAGTAGAGTTTGCCGCAACCGGTTGGACCGGAGGGACAGCCGCACATCTCGCCGCGCGCTCATGTGCACAGATATATATACCGCAATATACATGCATGCACTGCACACACACACACATACGTGAGCGCTGCCGGGGAATGCGTTGAAATGAAATCATTAGCGTCTTTGGCGGAGCGTATATATATATACCTTCCCCCCCCCCCTCCTTCACGTATACACACACGTACAGAGAGGCTGTCTCGCTCTCTCGTAACGATCGCCTCCTAATAGGGGGTAGGCCATGCGCGCGCTCTCTCGACTAAATAATGGTATTGTACCGATCGGATTTCTATCGTTAACAAGGCGCACTTGCTCTCGTCGTCCAACGCATAAAGATCCTATACTCTGTATACATATACCTGTGTGTATGTGTGTGTTTCTATATACATAAGCCGGACTCCGTTTCGCCGAGAGGAACGTCGTCGTCGTCGCCGTCGTCGTCGTCGTCGACGCTCCCACAATCGCTACTGCTCTACTATCGCCGTCTCTTTTACAATGCTCTCCCCGCGGGCGACTTCCATTGCGAAATACACACGTCGTAGATCCGCAGTGGAGAGACACCGCCGCGGTGCGCCTTTCGTTTTTCATAAATCGCCCGACGTTTCTGTGTCGTTAGGTACCGAGAGAGAAAGAGAGCCGAGAGGAAAAAAAGGGATATATCGGTCTGTTGCTGCCGCTGCGGCGCGCACGCGAGAGCTTAACCTTTTACAGCCGCGCTGCGACATCGGACGCACACATGTACGTGTATATCTATAGGTACACTGCACATATAGAGTCTCTCGTGCGCTGCGCAGCGCGCGCAGTTATATTGCCAATTAAACGTCGGGCGCCACCGATTCGTATTATCTCGTCGCCAACGACGACGACGACGAAGACGACGACGACGACGACGACTCTCGCACAGGAGTGCGGTAGTGTATATAACGAGCGATTTTCCGCTGATTGAAGTATTAATGATTTTTCGCGTATTAGCGCGGCCGACTTAAGAACAGTACGACTGTGATATTTCGACGGTAAATCACGACGTCCTTTAGCAGCTCGCGAGAGAGAGAGAGAGAGAGAGAGAGAGGAGGGAAAAAAATTTTGCGCTTTATATCGCGCGCGTATATGTGTGTGTACGGGGGATCGATGATATACGAGGCTCGGAGAATTTTAAGGTATACGTATATGTGTGCATATGTGCGCGTGTGTAACTGTGCATATAAGTATAGCTGTATAACACATATACGCGCGTATACACTCGCGGCGTTTATGATTTAGATCGGCTTGCGCTCGATAATCCCTCGTTGAAACTGTAACCAGTTTTCGAAGCTGCGGCGTGCGTCTCGCGCGCTTTTACCTCCTTTTGCTACCGTTTATCACGCGCGGCTTACGCGAGAGGGTTACCGATAATTTACTTTTGTCGGACTCTCTTTCTACCTCTCCCGCCCCTACACCAACGCGTGACTATTCAATGCGAATCTCGCGTTCGCGCGCGTATACATGTATCGCGTGTAGAACGAGTCCAGTACACACATATATATCCCCGCGTTTTAATTTATTCGTTGGGTAGATAGAGGGAGAACGAGAAAATTGTTTTTCCTCCTCGAAAAACTCGAGTCCCAATTATCCGGCGAAACTCACGCAATAAAGCTTCATTAACCGGGTATACAATAGGTAAAGGCAGGTATGTATACGCACCTCGTCGCGGTACAGACACACGACTCTCACGCGTCGTTGCGCAAGTGTTGTGCGCGCAACTGTGTGTGCGTGTGTGTGCGGGCTATGTATACGGTGTGCGGCGCAGGGCTACGGGCGAAAAGCTTCTAATAAGGCGGCGACGCATTGATGTGCGACTGACGCGAAAGACTCTCACGAGAGCTCTGGGAGGTGATTGAAAGTAACGACGCCCCGAGCGGACGTCCCGGGAGCGTTTACTGTCCCCGTGTCCGTTTCTCGAGGCCTCGAGGGCTTTTGTTCTGCTGAGAGCTGCAGGTGTTGCCTATATGGACTGCGCGCCGGAGAAAATGTCATTTCTGGCTATAGCTGTATATGCGATCGTGGATGTATACCGCAGGCAGACGAGGGATGTGTTGGAGGTATGGATGTTAAATTGATTTTTTTTTTCGTTCGTCACATGTGAAATTGAAAATTGGCGTTGAAGGAGTTCGGCGAGTGGGAAATGGAAGAGATGGGATTAACGAGCTTCTGGCAGAGTGGGATCGCGCGATGGCTGACTTACGGTTTTTCCGGATAATTTTTGAGCGGTGCGCGCAAAGATAAACGTTAAAATTGTAAAATCGTCAGCCACATAGCATCTGTATGCGCAAGAGCCGCGTAAATTATGATGCGAGTGAAAACTGTCGTTTGGAAAGGTTACTTTCATCATTGGAAAAAGTGCAATTTACGAGCGTTTGAAAACTCACACTTTAGAACAGCTAATTATGGATTTTAATGGTTTTTGAGCATAGAGAGATTGAGCTGGCACAGCATTTTTAAAAGTAATGGTATTTCATATTTATTGCACGTACGGCTTTATAATTAATTATAATCATTTTTAACGACTGAAATACTTGTTTTCTCGGACTAATACGTTAAAGGGGATGTCAGAACTACGTTGATTGGTTAATATGCTTTGCCTTCCCTACAACCTCATACATTTTTTTACGTCATAAATAATAAAAGGATACACTTGTTTATAGCGCATAAATGCGGTATTCCGAGAGATGGCCATTAAAATTATTAACATTATTATTATTATTATTATTATAAGCTAAGTTTTATACTTATGTTACTATGCGCAATTTTTTACTAACAATGATAACTAGGAAGCGAGGTGAAGTTGACGATAAAATTAAGAATCAGTATAAGGTGACCGTCACTTTCGTAAACAATATTTAATAGCATTAAATGCTTTAGTATAATCGAGTCGATAAATACTAAACTTGACTAAAGAGACTAAGTTGAACAAAAAAAAATTTAATCAACCAATCCTTTTAGCGAGATCATATAAATGGAGCGATTATACATATCAAAATCTTTAACTGCTTTGATAAAAACTGCTCTTTTTCTTTTGAAGTGAAAGTGAAAAAAAAGTATTTTGAGGATTTGAAAGTTCGTTGATGCATTAATTTATCAAGAAAGAGCTTAAAAGTTATTTTGCTTGTAACAAATAGTCAAAACAAAATTTCGAAGTACCAAAACATAGTTGCTTTTCTGCGTATAATTATCTACCATTTCACAAAGTTTGAAGCTGGAATGGCACTTCAAAATTACGTATTATTGAAATGTCATATTTGGACAGAAATTTGAATATTATAACTTGGTCAATCGTCATAATAACAAGGTATAGATAATTTCATAACGTTTAAATTAACATAAAATTTTATTTTCGCCGTACATTGCGTATATAGTTACAGATAAATCGTCTCCCGCATTATGGCGCGTAATTTGAATTTTTAATTGACTTCGGCCTCCCTTCCCAACCAGAGCAAAAAGAAAAAAACTAAAATAATTCGGATCGGCTGACTCTGAAAACAAACGGCATCCCAATCTCATTCCGCATTTTTCACCGGCTGCACACACTCTCGCGCAACGGCATATATTTTTCATCTCCTCTCTCAATGTATATATATGCACAATCCAGGCGAGAGCGAGGCCGCGCGCAACAACACGAAATCGATCGACGAATATAGCTCTCGCTTCGACAAGTCATCTCCCAACGAAGCTCACGAGAGCAGCATCACACTGCATATATGCACACATACATACCGGCGCGCATATAATGGAGTGGTAAATAAGCTCCTACACCAGAAGATCTCTCGCCCCTCGTCGTCCATACTAATCCTTACATGCACTGCCATACGGCAAGGAGAGAAAGAGAGAGCCCCGTGTGCATAAACTCTCGCGATCGATCTCTCTTCTCCTTCGAGTACAACATTATATACATAGTACGCGTACGTACGTGCATATATCGCGCACAAGCCGCGCGCAGATTGTCGAGCTAGACAAGCGCGGCGATATGATTATGAGGACGATGTGCTTGGGCCGTGTTACAACGGCGTACGTAAGTAGTTTGCACGCAGTCTGTACTTTCTGGCCGAACACGTCGAGGCTACTCTGTTCGCGAGAGAGAGAGAGAGAGAGAGAGAGAGCGATAATCGACCCTTTGGATCTCTCGTGTTTTTCGCAAATTCCTAGAAGACACCTTACGTATACGAGCCAAGAGAGAGAGAGAGAGAGAGCGAGAGATAGAGGTGCTTTGCATAAGGTCGATCGGTTGGGGAGATCGTCGTCTCTTTTTGCGCTAGAAGCTGTGTTTTGAGACTGACCCAGGAAATGCCGAGCTTGTAAACGCTTGGCTGCAGCTGCAGTGTGTGTGCGCTCTCTGCGCTGTGCATGTGTATTAGAGTGCGAGGCCTCGGTGAACGAGAGGCGAATATTGTTCTGTAGTGGGTACACAAGAGCGGAGCATAGTAAGAAGGGAGAGGGCGAACGGTAAACTGTTTTTCGAGAGGTAGCGCGCGCTCGCGTTCTGGCGTTGTTTCCGGGAATCGGAATGTTTAGCTAATAGTTTTAAGAGCAGCTCTCAAAAGAGAGGGAGAGAGTGTTTACCGTATCTACATAGTTCTCTCTCTCTCTCTCTCTCTGTCTCTCGCGGTGTTTTATCTCCGTATGCGAAATAAACTCGAAACAATTGTATCTCAGGCTGCACACTCGTGTGCTGCGGAGAGTACAGCAAGTATAAAAGTCACTCAACGCCTCGAGAGAGTCCATCCTTGCAGTCACCTTGACCATTCGCCTCCTTCCCCTCCTCCCTCCCTCCCTCTCTCTCTCTCTCTCTCTCTGTCTCTGTCTCTCTCGCCTGGCGAAGAAACTGCAGCAGTTCGCGAACGGGATACCCATCTAGTACATCCTCTCTCTCTCTCTCTCTCTCTCTCTCCTTCTCGATTCAGACCTTCGGACCTTGTACCCACACGCGCGGCTCGACTCATAACAACACACGCGTGCAGAGGATGTGGTCGCGGCGCCACTGCGCGAGAAAGAGAGAGAGAGAGAAGGGGGAATGGTTGTCGCTGCGCTGCCGCTGGTGCTCTCTTGGTGAATGAACCCTGCAGCGCTCTCGCGGTGAATGGGCGCGCGACTGAGCCTTGTGAATGGAAGTTCTGTATATAAGGGGGGAGAGAGGAGAGACAGAGATCTGGCTCTTGCTCTTGCTGTGCGTGTGTGTGTATATATCCTGCATGTGTGCGCAGTCGAGACTTTCTGACCGCTCTCTGGATTTCTAGGATGTCGAGGTGAGCTCGGACGAGGAGAGAAGGTCCTTTGGGGAGGCTGGAGGACTGATGGTCAAGAGTGCGGAGATTACGGGGATGTCGTGTAGCCCAAATTAAATTGGTCTTAATTTTACCGGCAATTTTTTACATAAAGCTTGTGTATCGACAAAGTAAGCCTGTATAGAGTAAGAGGGTTGAGTTTAATTAATAATTCTTTGGAGAGAAAATTTCATTCAAAGACTTTCGGGAACTTTCCCCAGGTGTACTGGTTAGATTTTCAAAAGAATAAAATGATAGAATGAAAAAAACTTTATTCGCCTCTTCATAACTCGCAAGTTATTTGAAGTTTACGAGATTCCAAGTCAAACCTTTTTTAAAATATATCAGATGACCTCTAAACGACGGAAAACTTAATTTTTATATTTATGAAAAGACAAAAGTGTAGGTTGTAAGTCCTACTAGAGGGAACACTTTTTTTCATTGTGATCGAAAGGAATTTTAGTTTTGGTATTTGATCGGGGACCGCAGTACTGATATAATTACGGCAGCAACGTTTTAAATAGTTTTTTCCTTTACACCTTAACTGATCACCTTGCGTCGTTATTCCTAGAACTGGGCAGTCACTCATACTTTCTTATTCCGGGAACATAAGGAAATAAATACCTATCATTCGATGTAGAATTGCCATATTATACAGTATCGATGGATAAAACGTCAGAACGCCAATTAAAACATAAAAAATGACCATATTAGAAGCTCTGGTAAAAAGTTGACAATGTTTAAAAATAGCTGTGCAGATTGCAGGGATCTCAGTAACGAGCAATTTTTCACCGAGCTGGTCGACCAAGATGCTTTTTTTCTTTCACTTAGTTTCTTTTATTTAATAATTAAAATTTATTATTCCATGAGCCCTAGGTGCATGTTTTCCAAATTCATCAAACAACTACAAGAATTGAAAAACATTGTAAACGTTGTTTTTCGAGAAAGAAATTTTACTATTATACCCACACACAGAAATTTAACAGTGCAGCACTGCAAAAAAACCGTAGATGTCTCAAAACTAGAATATCCCCATCTCTCTCCGTCCTCCTCTCCCCACGCAACAGTAATTTGTTTTTTCGTGGCGCGGTATAAACAAGTCGCGCAAATCGCCTAGGACTCCAAGCTGTGATTCGTACCCAATAATTTTCCGTTTCCCGGCGACTCGTGAATGGCGAGAAGCGCGCATCCCCCTTGCAGAGGAAGGAAGACACACGCGCACATGCGACATTAAAACATCGAGAGAGAGAGAGAGGGGGGAGAGAGGGAGAGAGCCCCCTCGAGAGAGGAAGTCCGTAATATCGCTAGAGAAGAGCAATGCACACGCGCTTACTCTCCCACAACGCGAGAAACTACGGACAGGAAGTCTAATAACGTCCCTCGGACTCTCGAGGATCTTCGCATGGGGGGGTCACACACACACACACACACACACTCTCGCGCGTTCCTTCATTCATTCGTTCATTCATTCCTTCGTTCATTCACGAGACTGCATTATACGCAGGTATATATAAATGTAATGCGAAGCTCCCGCGGCGAGTTATTGCATATAGTTGTACGTATATGTAGAGGAGAGGCTGATCCGCTCGGCTATATATATATCTGCACACACGTACACACCTATAAGTATGTACACAAAAGGCGGAGATAATTTCAGTTAGGTATAGTTGTACGTTTATAACAAAACGGTCCAAGTTGCGCGCGCTTTCTCTGGGATTCCCCGTTTTTTCTCATCGCTATCGCGCTTGCGCACGCGTGTGTATATATATATATGTATAAATACCGAACGCGTGCGTTTATACAAACGGTCTCGAGTGCATGTCGCCGCTTGTACAAAATACGGGAATATCCATCACGCAGCCACTGCGCGGAGTGAATAAAACGTATAGAGTCTATATAGAATTAATTAGACACACAGCGCTTAGTACGTATACGCGTATACATGTATAGAGGTTCGAAGCACAGCGAGAACGAAGCTGCACACGCGCATGAAATACGCTGATTGACACGGAAAATAAAGCGAAGGAATCTCTCCGCGTGCGGTAGTATATACGTGTATAGTGGTCTCGGGCGCGGCGCGCTCCTTTTAATCGCAATCCTCCTCGTCGCGGATCCGATAAAGGCGTATATAGCGCTTGTGTGTGTGTGTGTGTGTGTGTCGCGGCCTTGTGCTCTCTCTCTCTCTCTCTCTTTCTCTGCACACCGGGTACGTAATAAGGCCTCTTTCTCTCTCTTTCGAACAATGGATGCGTCGCGGGTAGCAAAGTGCGTGCGCCGGTAACGAGGAGCGTGGCATCTCTGGCCTCCTATACTCTCCACGAGAGGAGAGAGAGAGAGAGAGAGAGAGCGGCAGGATGGAAGAGAACGCGCGAGCTATATATCAAGGCGCGGAGAGACCGATAACGAGCTCGGAGAGAGAGAGAGAGAGCCTGCTGCTGCTCGTCTTTGCTGCCGCGCCCTCCTTTCTTCTCGTCCGAGAATATATATTCGAAGGAGAGTATGTGTGGCTTAAAGTTTTCCCTGTATAGATATTGGACCGATGACGCGGCCGATCCGAGCCTGGATGCTTCTACTGCGGGCATCAGGGTGGCTTCTGAAGTTTCGTTTTTGGAAGGGAGCGATCGTTGCGCTGCAAGGGCCAATTCGAATTTCGCGCCGTTTTACGATTACTGGAACGGATCGTAGCCCGATCGTTTGAGTGAACCGTATTTTTTTTGTACTTAAAAGAAACAAAGTTGTCTTTGTACCTACACGAGTAAAGTCAGTTTAAGGCTTGAAAACTTTTCTTGACCATACAAATTGCAAAGTGTCAACTTTGTTGAAATTTAAACTTGGCACTTTGTGCAGAAATGATATTTCCTATTAAAAAAACAAAATGTATATTTTGACAATAATATTACACAAAATTTAAGCTGTACTCGTTTTTGAGATTTAATTACGTAAATTTACGTTAAAAATTGAACATATTAAAACAAACAATGTTCCCATCTAATTAACACATCAGCGATAAAAAAAGTTTGTAAAAGTTTTGCCAAGTACAAAACGCGTGTCACAAGCCGAAACCGCTTACTTTTCCATCCGCGCGCTGCGCACCGCATTCCACGGGGGGAAATTTGAATTTCGAATTCCCTCTGCACAGGTGAGCGCGCCGCATTGACAAACACACATTATTGTTTCGCATTACAAATCCGCTTTATAATAACGTTGCAGTCGCGCGCGGCTCTACATAAATAAGAGATCGTTACACAAGTGTACACACAGCGCGCGCTATATACATTTATACACGTGTACTTACTGCCGACTCGAAGTTTCAAAATTGATCCGTGAGCTCGTATCTCACGTAGGCACGATTTGCGCGCAACAAAACCATCGCACGTTATACACATCGCGCCATAAAGAGGTATACACAGTCGTCGACACAGAGCAGTAGCAGCAGCAGCAGCAGCAGCAGCAGCAGCACAGCGCGCGAGAGTAGCGAAATGATAATCTCGGCGAGCTACTCCATTTCCCTTCGCGCAATATCTCCCCCCAATCGTCTCTCTGTCTTTCTCTCTCTCTCTCTCTCTCTCTCTCTCTCTCTCTCTCTCTCGCAATCCTTAAAAGTGAATAACGATCTCTGCTTCTCGGCTATGGCAAAGTGAAAGCCACTATAAACCCTCGTCAGAAAACAATCTCCCCAACGAGAGAGAGAGAGAGAGAGAGAAGCAAGGCGCGAAAAAACGAGCTTGTAATTTCGGGCTATCGGCTCTCTCTCTCTCTCTCTCGCTCTGTACGCACACACCTTGGACTTATATAACCCAGCTTTATACTCTCTCGTTTATACGTGTATATAGCATATACGCACAGCCGTTTTCTTCCCTCTCCACCCGGCGATGCTCTCCTATAAGGGAATACGGCATAAATCAAAGGCCTAATATATGTATACCGGCGCGCGTTCTCTCCTCTGCAGCAGCCTTTTTTTATCGCAACCGAGAGAGAGAGAGAGAGAGTTAACTCTCTCGCGCATATAAGACAATGCGTAGGGCATTTACATACGCGCTGCCGCAGCCGCCGCCGCCGCCGCCGCCGCTGCAGCTCGGGGGGCTACCGCGGCAGCAGCCTCCGCAAAACGGGACGGCGGCGGTATATACCGACCGGCAATTATCGTGCTTTGCCCGCGGGTTCTTCTTCTTCTTCTTCTTCTTTCTTCTTCATCTCCTTCGCTTCTCTACGCTGCTCCTGCGCTGCTGCTGCCGCTCCTTCGGTACGTGTGTGTGTGTGTGTGTGTGTGTGTATACGGGCTGATGCCGCGTTTTTACTCTAAAGGCTTTCTCAAATCGGAGCTGTGAAAAAATGCAGGGAGATACACTCGCCTCTTTGATCTCCCCGCCGTGGATTATCCCCCTCTGCGCGTATACATATTGTTTCTACTTTTCCGGATTCCTCGGATTTGTCGCTTATCGTCGCCTGGCGCGGACTGTATGCGCGTATATTCATACGACTGCAGTCTATATGTCCTTGCGCGCATGTAATTGGCTGGTGCGCGCAGCCGTCGGGAGGCCACAGGTGTGACGAGGGCGACTTTTAAAATCTCGACGATATTTATCGAGGAATCGGACATTCATTAGACGTGCATGTATATCTCTCGGCGCACGCGAGAGGAGTCGAGGAGAGAGCCGCGACGAGAAACAATAGTGTACAGGGGACTATACGCGCGACGTCGCATCGACAGCCGACAGGCAAACCCTTCGCTCGCTCCAGTCCATAGATAACTCAGAGCCCGGAGTCTCCTCCTCCTCACTGTGTCTGTGTATGTGCGTCTGCAGTATACCCGTACCTATATACTGTGTGTGTGTGTGTGTGTATATATATATAGCTACTGCTCTGCGCAGTCCCGGTGACAAAGTATAGATCCCAGACTTTCTCTGTCTCTCTCTCTTGGCCGTCGACGTGTATAGGCAAAAGTTTCTCGTCAGATGCAAAAAACTCGGAGGCGGAGGAAAAAAGAAGAAGCAGCGATCTCGAGCATTGAAACGTACGTATATATCCCGGGCAACAGCGTAAAAAGTCAGGGATGGGGAGGGGGGGGGAGTTATAGGACACTAACACACGCGCACACACACACACACACATACTCGCGACGGAGTTGACGCAGAAGAATTTAGGAGCGACGGCGCCGGGACTTTGAAGTCGAAAAACAATGGCATTGTCTCCCGCGTGGAAGCTTCAGTGTCTAGTGTGTCTCCCCCCCCCCCCCGCCCTACCCCTCTCTATATACCCGCAGTTCGAGGGATACTCAGGCGGCTGCGGTGTACATCGTCCAGTTTAGGGAAAAGAGCGAGAGAGCAGCTCGATCGCCGAGAGAGCGGAATAAGGTCTGATGTATTTATGAGCCCTTTATTAAAGGGATATCGAGAGCATTCGCGAGTCTGTGTCAGTGTGTGCATGTGTGTGTGTGTGTGAGTTTGCTAGACGGTATGTTAGAGAAGCGTACAACGTGTGTTTTAATGGAGCTGTTGCGAGACGAGAGGAGCTACTGTATGTGAGGGGTGATATGGCTTAGAAGGACGGAGAGTAGTCTTCTGCTAGATCTTTTTTGCTTGGTGTATGTATGTAGGGAAAGGAGGTAGGATTTGTTCTCGATCGAGGTCGAACTGTAGGGAAGGTGAAATTTTGTTGAGTAGAAAAGTAGTTCAGATGAATTTCGGACTGAGACGTTTGCGAAAATAAATAATAAAAAATTCATACTCCGTGGCGCACTGTATATGGAAAAAGTTTACGCACTGTTTTACATATAATGTGTGTGTGTGTGTGTGTGTGTGTAACTGTTACAAAAAAAAACTATGAAAAAATAAATTAAAATTTTATGAAATGGTAATTAATTATAAAAATAAGAACAACTATCTTTATATTTAGATTTCAGATTCTCTTCACATTACAAAAAACTAGCTGTTTTTCGTCTGCTTTATATTTGAATTTTCCATTATAACTACACAAAAGGATTCGCTCTTGTTTATAAAAAATCCTATAAGTGCTGCTCAAATCTATCCGCAAATATGGGTGATTGTCACGAAAATGGTGAATTTGGCTATAAGATTAACATGGGAAAACGAGAGACATTGCCACGATAACGACATCCACGATGATGACATTTAACCACTAAATGCTATACTGTGGAGAGTGATTACAATATACATAAATTTCCTTTCAGGTATAGTTATGTAGGTTTAAGTTTTCAACATTTTTTCTCCTATCTGGATTATATATATGTTTACTAACTATGTGCTAGCTTGTGCCACGATAATGACGTTATTTTTTAGAAACGGCATACTGATAAGAAAAAAACCGTCGCAAAAATATCAAGAGCTACATCATCGCTGGAGCGTATTTGCATGTACGAGGTTCAACAGCACTTTCATTACCGACATTCTCTATTAGGAGACATGCCACGATAATGACATTTTGACCTCTATTTCGACAACCATTTATACATGCCTAATGTGAAGGCTTCCATAACTATTGTACCTTCAAAAGAACTGTAATACAAAGTTTTTTCCGGTTGCCGATTTAAAAAGGGTTAAAAATGATCAATTTTGAGTAGGAGACATGCCATACACCATTTTCGTGACAATCGCCCATATACTATACATATATACAAATTATCAGACGTTCAACTCCAAAAAATTCGATTTGAATTCCCAAATACGTGCATATACATATATTCTACCTATATATGCCCACGTATAAGTGCGTGTGTGTATGTGCACGGAGGGCCTCTTTGTGCCGCGATCTCTCGTCACTCTCCAATTTACATTTTTCCTCCGGGGCTTCGGCCATTAAGGAGGCGAGGCGACCTGATCGGTGATCCCCCGAAAAGATCGATTCAGCGAAACATACATTCCCGCGTGGAGCAAAAAGCGCGGCCAGCCACCTTTTAAGCCCCGTGCGTGTATATAAATGTGTGTGTGTGTGTGTGTATACGTGTGTGTATGTAAGTGTGTAGCGGCTTTTGCTCTCAACCTCTTCGCCGATGATATTCCTCGAGCGAAAGAGGGAAGAGAGAAGGAGAGAGAGAGAGAGAGAGAGAGTGAGCGATGTCGATGCTTTGTGTCCGGAGGACGTCACTTCTAATGCGGTGAGGCTTCTTCTTGCGAAGAAGCGGAATCTCGAGGTCGCGCGTAGATAGAGCCAGAGGTTTTGGCCGAGAGTCAAAGGGACTGCCGCGAATTTTAAGTCTTTTTTTTAATTCTTTTTGTCTCGTC